>CM060708.1:3960000-4050000 GCA_030686995.1 Artemisia argyi | reverse complement strand
TTTTGCGAACTTTTTTAGGTCATTAGGCAGGATACAATTATCAAAGTTATCATCATCATACGGTCTTCATCATATTCCTCCTTCCATTTTTCATACAAACTTTTAACCAACTAAGCTAATAGGCTTATTTTCAAATAACTAATGGGGTGAGAGACGCCTACTCCTTTATTTTGTGTGTGGCAAAAGGAGAATACATTAATATTAATTATTTCATAAAATTCCGGTTGGAATGATATCAATATTTCATTTTTCTAATATCCATTACAACACATCATACCACATGTGAAAATATTCATTTCATCAAAGTTGAAATATTTATTACGACATAACAACCAAACAAGATAATGGGATGGTAATAACTCATTCAATACATAGTTCAATCATTCCTTCATCGTTACATTCCGTTTAACCAAACAAAGCCGAAATTAAGCAAATAAGTCAATACCCGGTATATTGCAATCAGCATAAAAGGTAAATCAGCTATATATACTCTATATGCATATTTCACTTGTTTTACAAGTAAGTAAATAATGCTAATAATCCATATACATACATACATATATATATATATATATATATATATATATATATATATATATATATATATATATATATATATATATATATATATATATATATATATATATATATAATTTGAACATTGCAAGAATGACAGTAAGACTGTGGGCGTTGCTTGGCAACCACAACTGCCCAAAGTAACACGTTTCTCCCCTAGCTCTCCCCATAGAAACGCGTCGCCTTCTAATTTTTTCTAAAACTTGGTTGCATCACCAACCGAAACAATTGCACTCTTTTGCCTTTAATTTTCGACCATTGTGTAGTAATTGATGGTCATATGTGACCCTTGCTTAGGAAAAACAAATGCTGCAGCTATGGTGGCTGATATATTTACAATGTGGAGATTGGAG
The DNA here is from genome assembly GCA_030686995.1 of Artemisia argyi. Classification (NCBI taxonomy): domain Eukaryota; kingdom Viridiplantae; phylum Streptophyta; class Magnoliopsida; order Asterales; family Asteraceae; genus Artemisia; species Artemisia argyi. Next base: position 4,049,071 of record CM060708.1, on the reverse strand, counting down.
AAGACAAATGATGGATAGGTTATATGTATAAAAACCTAGTTGGTACAAATGGGCTTTTAAAAACATAATGACCCAACTAATTTCATTTGGCCCAAATAATAGTTATTTGTAAATTAATTATAGTAACAAGTCATGATTTTGTTTGTAATGTTTATTTAATGGTTTATTAAATGTGTTAAATATTTATTGTAATGTTTATTTAATTATTGAATGAAATTTTAATTTAAAAAAAAAAAATGAGGCTGCTTTTGTGATCACGAGTAGCTAATTGTGATTGGTGTAGAGCTGTAGAGAAAAAAAGCGGAGATAATGCTAACATAAAAGAGTTGCCTAAGTGAGAAATTGGTCACTACTAGCATTAATCTAAGAAATACGTTTTGTAAAGTTGTTCAAAACTATAACTATGATCACAAGTGTCAAAAAGAAATGACAACATGTCATTGTGCCAGGTCATCAAGAAGACTCCTCATTGCTTCTTCGAAGCTTGATATGTCCCATTCACATCCCTACATAGTCAGTATAGACTTAATAAATGGATACTCTTTCTTTTATTGTCCTTAATAGAATAACATTCTGTTTTGTTGACCATTTATCAAACATTTATAAATCTATATAATGCTTATATATCTTGATAAACCGAGTCATTTATATATCGAAACAAATAAATGACATCCAATAATAATACTGAGATTGAATAAAAAAGTAAAGATATTTGATAACAAAACCTTATTGATTTTGTTTAAGAATCTCTTTTTTTAGATATATTTTCTAATATACACTCATTTGCTATTAATATACTCCGTATATTTTATTAAAACTTATTTACCTTTATTATTCGTGTTAAAATTACTTTTTTCTTGAAATAATGAGTTTTAATTTGTAAACATTGTTAGTTAAGGAATACGTGAACAAAACTCACAAGGTTGTTGTTGGCAAATCAAAAAAAAAAAAAAAAAAAGAAAAAAAAAAATCATCTTATTTAATAGAAATTTGATAATTTATTGTAGGAGAAAACCAAATCTACCCATAAAACTTATTTTTTGAATTAAAATATAAATAGCTGATGCTATGGTAGGTCAAAAAAGTAGATGAACATGTTCCATGAAACCACAAATATTGGATTAGTAATTAGTTTTAGTAAAATGCATAAGTAAGTGTAACTTAGAAAGTTGGTTGTCATTGATCTAATCTTTAGTTTATCATGAATCATGAGAAGCTTCTTAGATTTGAAATCATACAGTATGATTATTTATTTATTTATTTTAATATCAGCATGAATCTGTAATATCCAATTTAAGTCCTTAATGATACACATGCTTGCAATGAAACATGATACACATGAATGTATATATACATATATCTGAAATCTTAATCACAAAATAACTTGATTTGCGATAGCTTCTGCATGTATCCAACATTCGAGTCCCAGCATCTATAGACATGACACTTACATTCTCGACTTGTTTAATGAATAATCAAATCCACCAGTATCACATTCCCTCTTGCATTCATTTCCATGTCAACCACTCGTGATTCTGAAGTTGATTAAACAATGTCGGTGATGCCAACTATAGGACCCTATCCGGAAAAACAACAGGAACCTTCATTAAGTGGTCCTTTAATTCCCGGCATGCTGACCAGCCTACAACATTGAATCTTCTCACATTGGGTTGTTTTAATTTGTCAATTTTGTTCCTTTACCTCGTACAATACAACCTAACATTTATTACACAATCTTATAATATAACAAAAGTCAATGTTATAATAAAATATATATTTGTTATAACTAGTTTTTTTTTTTTTTTTTTTTTTTTTTTTTTTTTTCTTTTTCTTTTAGTTCTACTCCATTATTTTGTATGTGGCAAAAAGAGAATACATTAGTATTAAATATTTACTACTTAGTGAAAGATCTCAAAACAACATGAAAATTTTAATATATATACGTTCAAGTTGATGCTGCAACCATATATCATATCAAGCTGTCTCAATTTGTCAAAAATGATGAATAATGTGGAATGCTCAAAAACTTATTATAGCTAAAATAAGATTCGAGGAATGATATTAAAAAATGATGAACAAATAATAGCGCGATCAATATACTCGTGTCTATATCTAATCAAACTTTACAACATATTTAAACCGCCAAAAATTTAATAACCAAAGACGGATAATGGCTACGTAGTGTAGTGTTTGGTATGTAGAAATTTAAGAAGTAATGGAATAAATCCTTGTAATTATGGAATTAATAATTGGCTTTTAAGTTTTGGAATAGAATAACTTATTTCGTGATTCACTTCATTAATTACGCTTGTAACATCATTTTCATTCCAAGTCTACCCTTGTTTTTGTTTCATTACATTATGACATTCCATTTATTTCATTCATTTTTGAATGTCCATTGCAACACATCAATCCACATGTGAAAATATTCATTTAATTGTGATATAAATAGAATAGTAATCTCATTTAATACATTGTTCAATTCATTCCTTCATCGTTACATTTCGTTTAACAAAACAAAGTTACACAAAAAAGAAAGTCGGGTCAACTGGTATATTGCAAACAACATAAAAGGTAAATCACCTGTATATACTCTATATGCATATTTCACTTGTTCTACAAGTAAGTAAATAATGCTATAGAAGTAAATATTCTTGATAGGGCTAGGTTTTCAAATTTTTTTTTCTCGAAAGTTGTTCAAAACAATAGCTATGATCACAAGTGTCAAAAAGAAATGACAACATGTCATTGTGCCAGGTCATCAAGAAGCCTCCTCACTCATACTTCGAAGCTTGATCTGTCCCATTCACTTCCCTGCATAAAAGGCAAGTACAAACTATGTTGCTTTAACAAAAAAAGATTGCCTTAACGATTTTCACTCAAAATTAAAAAAAAAAAAAAAAAAAAAAAAAATGCATGACAACTTTTGATAACTTTTTCTAATGTTGTTTTTAAAAAAAATATAGATCTTTTTCATTTAATCCCAACACTAGTAATTTTTAAAAATTTATCCACAAATTCTATTATATAAGACACCATATTATAACTTCTTTTTTATTATTTTGTTAGTTCATAATTGATGAAAAATGAACAACCACGCACCTATAAAAGTTGTCATTATAAAATCTCATTGTAATGTACGGGTATTCGTATAGTATTAATAAACCGAGTTATTTATATTTTGAAACAAATAAATGACATCCAATAATAGTAATGAGATTGAATGAAAAAGTAAAAGATCTTTGATAACATAATCTTGTTGATTTTGTCTAAGTATCTCTTATTTAGATATATTTTCTAATAAAAACTCATTTGATTTTAATGTATATTTTATTAAAACTTATTTACCTTAACTAAACGTGTTAAAAATTATTTATTTGTTGAAATAGCGAGTTTTGTTTTGGAAATATTCTTAATTAAGAAAAACCTAAACAAAACTCACAAGGTTGTTATTAGCAAATCTCAAAAATCATAACCTAAATCATTTTCATTTTATTTAATAAAAAATTGAGAACTTATTGTAGGGGAAAACCTTATCTACCCATAAAACTTATTTTTTGAATTCAAATACAAATAGCTTATGCTACGTTAGGTCAAAAAAGTTGATGAACATGTTCCAGGAAACCATAAATAATGGATTATGAATTAGTTTTAGTAAAATGCATGAGTAAGTGTAACGTAGAATGGTGGTTTTCATGTCATTAATCTAATCTTTAGTTTATAATGAATCATGAGAAGCTTCTCAGATGATGTTTTATAAAGTTGAAATCATAGAGTAAGATTTGTTTATTTTGATTTTTATTTTTTTTGTTGGAAATATAAATAAAGCTTATTCTATGGTAGGTAAAAAAAAAATAAAAAATAAAAATAAAAAGTTGATGAACATGTTCAGTATACCACAAATATAAGATTATTAGTTCTAATAAAATGCATGAGTAAGTGTAACTTAGAAAGTTGGTTGTCATGAATCATGGAAGCTTCTTAGATGATGTTTTTTATTTATTTATTTATTTATTATTATTATTAGTATTATTATTATTATTATTATTATTATTATTATTATTATTATTATTATTATAATAATAATAATAATTATTATTATTATTATTATTATTATTATTATTTAATATTTGCATGAATCCGTAAGATCCAAATTTTAGGTCATTCATGTGCATTCAAACTGAATAATGATACACATGCATGTATTTATACCTGAATTCTTAATCTCAAAATAACTCGATTGGTGACAGCTTCTGTATCCAACACTCGAGTTCCAACATCTATAGACATGACACTTACATTCTCGACTTGTTTAATGAACTCCAACACCCGAATAACCAAATCCACCAGTATCACATTCCCTCCTGCATTCACTTCCAAGTCAACCACTCGTGCTTGTGAAGTTGATTCACCAATGTCGGTGATGACAACTACAGGACCCTCTCCAGAAAAACGAAGGGAACCTTCATTAGCTGGTTCTTTCCCGCCATGCTGACCAGCCTCCAAAATCTGATTTCTTTTGTTAAGCTCCTCGACTTGAGACTTTAAAGAAGATATGTACTTCATTGTGTTTAGTAATACTGATGCCTTATCCTTCTAAGTGATCATAAGCCATGTATAAAAAAATAAGTAATAAGAGACTTGATTAAGAAACCTAAACTTGTAGTTATTTTTTTAAAGAAATGAAAAACTAACATGTAAGTTTAATCAGAATATAATGTAAATTTCACTTTATACATCTTAATCGATCTCTTTAAAAAAAATAGTAAACATGTGTTATAATTAGTAAACTAGGGTTTCGTTTTTGTTACTACTATATATGATAAAATAAAATAAAAAAGGAAGAAGAAGATGCAAATTAGATATACCTTGGACCCTGGAGGAATCAGTGATCTCAAAGTTTGAAAGCTTTCTTTGAGTTTTTCTCTTCGCTTCCTCTCTGCTATCACGTGATGAAATTGATTGCTAGTAGGTCTAGTTGTTTGGACTATTTGATCTCTTCGAGCACGTGCCTCACTTAGATTTCGGAAGAATGAAAGTGACCTTCTGTGAAGATTTTGCCGATTTGGAACTCGTTGTTCAATAGGTCCTAAACTTGCTCCATATCTCTTAAAAGCACTAGCAACCAGAGGGGGTTGGCGCTGGTATGGAAATGAAGAAGAAGGAGTAGGAGGAGAAGTAGAAGAAATGGCTGCAAGAATTGCTCTTGTCATTACAGCTTCTTCGTGTTCTCTTGATGGTATCGACTGAGAGGTTCTAATTTGTTCTAAAGCTTGCCACAGAGGATCTTCTGATCTCAGTATTGTTCTTGACTGTGGTGTTTGATTTGGTGCTTGTTGGTCCATAAATGGTTCTGTGAGAGCAAACATTTCGGACATATAAGGAGTGGAATGAAGCCTGTTGACGAGAAATGGCAAGTTCTCCACGCTACTGTCCATTGATAATGATCTTAAAGATGATGAAGAAAATGAAGCCCGAGCTTGCTCAAGTCGCTGAGGAAGCACTCCTTGCAGGAAATCACCTAGAAATAACTTCTTCAACTCGATTTCAAAGTTTATAATCTACAATTTAAAAAAACCCGAAACCATTTAAACGATTTATATAATACTAATATAATCTAAAATAAACATAAACACCGAAGAACAAAGGATTACAATGTGAAAGATGAGAATTACATTTCTTACTTGAGATGAGTCAATGGTCATGCCAAGCTCAATCTCTCCATTCTCGCTCCCCATAAATATTGCAGTCTGTAATGGAAGTTTATAATCATCATTGTATGTGGGATCAATAATTAAAATACAAAGTACTACAACTGATCGATTTTTTTTTAGCCTAGCTATTTCGCAAGATCCTTAACGATAAGTAGCTAAAAAATACTACGTAAATGATAAAAGTGAAATAAAGTGAGTTTAATGGACTGAATCTTGAGCTAAATGACTACATATATCGGATACCTTAATCCCTGCTTCCTGCAAGATAAAATAGAAATACATATTAGCTTCAACTCTTACATGAATTAAACTAAACTTATAATTAATTATGAAGTGTAATTACTTGATAAAATTGTAGCTGTGCAGAATTTGATGCCAAATTTAAGAGATCCAACTCATTCCGCTCCATGTATGTAATATTGTGCATGAATGCAAACCCTGGAACTCCTCTAATAAGAAATATAATTCAGTTAAAACCCCTCACATACAATTGAGTTTTAGTAATACTCGTTATACAATAAAAGATTGTGTTTTTATAGTTCTTACCCACTATAATTATCAATCAAGAACATCGACTTTTTGTAGTCAAGAAATGACCTCAAGGAAAGACTCCCACATGATGTGCTTGCTTGATTATTTCCTTCTTTGTATACTCCGTCAATGAAGATCAAACAACTACAATTTGTGCATGAGTATCAAATATGATTAAACATTTGTTTTTGAACAGCAAAGAATATTGTATATAAAGAATCTAGCTTGAATGAGAGAGATGTACTTGGAAGGCTGAGAAAAGTGAGACCATAAGCAAATGTAAGTGAAACCAAAGGAGTCCATGATTTGTTGAAGCAAGCAAGCTCTTTCTGTTTCTTCAAGATTGAAAATGGAGTCCATTTTCAATAAGTTTTGTTTACAGAAACCTGTTGAGATTTTTAGGGTTGGTGTATAAATATGCATAAACACATGTGCATATATTTTGTCATATATGGAAATTCATCCATGGTACTTGTTTGATGATTTTTTCTTCCATGGATGGTCCATTATATAGCATATGTCTATGTGTACGTAAATGTGGAATTTTCAGGTACCTGCTGATATTTTTAACGTCTCTTACACTCTTTTTCTTTCGGTTGACTTTAAGTATTTAATTTGTTTTCATTCTGGATGTGTATATGTGGATCAAGGTTTATTTGGTTGGTGAAGAATATGTTTTATGCAACAACTATGATGATATATATATATTTTTTTTTAAAGATTAATGTTCAAATACCATATTAAAGTACTATACTTGCTAAGATAGTCACTTTTGGGTATCGAACAAATATTTTTCCTCATTTTGGTACCAAACTTTCATTAAAGAGGCACTTTGTGACATTCTTGCCCCTGAATTTTTTATAATTTGAGGGGCAAAATCGTCACAAAGTGCCTCAAAGAGACCAAAAAATGAAAATTTAGTACCCAAATGAAGAAAAAAATTTGTTCGATACCCAAAAGTGTATTTTAGAATAAGTATGATGCTTTTTTATGATATTACCCTAAGGTTAATTGATAATTTTTTAGCTTGAAATGGGAAAATTATATTATTTAGACTTATATATAAGCCATTGTTTAGTTTGTATCTCTTTATCATATTATTGCAGTATATGTCTCTAGCAATTTGGAAAGAAACCTTAATACACATTGTGTTTGAGCTGAGCGATATTTTACGAGAATTGGAATAGTAGTAATTGTAAACATCAAATATTCACAGGAAAATACGAGGTTGGGATGTCGAGAATGATGATAAACACGATACACCTTAGAGAGAGAAAGTAGAGAGAGAAAAGTGAAAGAAAGAAGTGTTTATTAGCTTAAAAAATAATGAATTACACCACACTTTCTCACATTCTTTATGGAGAGTCATGAATGGTATTTTTTTTTAGGTAAAAAGGTCAAATGACCCGGTGATGGATCTGAACACCTTGAACTGTGTTAGATTGATACTTTGAGTTGTATCACTAAGTATGCGGAATCTACTTAGTAATACTTAGAAGTTAGATTGTGATCGAAATAGTTGTAGATGAATGAGAACAATGTATATATAAAACTGTAAGCTCCAATATTATTAAAGATAATAATACGAATGATCTTTGTATCACTAGGGTTACACCTTGAAGCTCTAAGAAAAACGTATATCTAACTTTAACCTAAGACCTCCTTTTATAGCACAAGGAGTCCTCTTCTACAAGATAAGTATAACTCTAATAGAATAAGATATACACAAGATCTTTTCTATAATTATCATTACACGTTTCCTAACAATTATCCTAACATCAATGGTAATGATTGTACTATCAGTGGTAATGTGTTTCCACTGCAAGTGCATTTTTCAGCAGTTGTAATATTTTCACTAGCCGTGGTAACTGTTAGTATAATTCCCAACAATCCTCCCCTAAACTTATGATTACTAGATAAATCAATAAGTTTCTTCAAATTGTCAGCATCCATGAGGATATGGGAATTCTTCCAAACACTTATCTTCTTTTTCTCAACTCCATGTCAGCCTTTGAACTTTGATCATAAATTCTCTGTAGCAGATCATCAATGATTTCATTTCTTTCCCAACATCTAAGCTTAACAGATATCATAACAGTAAGAACACCTGCTCTCAATGGATATTCCTTCTCAGCCAGCATAAACACATCAACACCAGCTTGAGTAGAAACATGATGTACATTGCTTGAATAATAGAATTTCCATACAGTATTCATATTATGAGCTTCAAATCTCCAATATCTGTCACTAGGGTCAGGTTCATATAATCTTCTGAAGTGAACCCATAACTCTTGAGCTTTGACATCAACAAGTTCATCCTTCTTAGACTGATCTTGGATTATCCTCCACAAATTATCCAGGTCTTCTCTATCACAAGATCTAACAATATCTTCAAAATCTCTGCAAATACTTGTGACTCCACCAGTTCTAATAATTTCCAAGCAACTCCAAAATCATCAGAATAGATTTCCCAACTAATCACTGGATGTCTTGATTGTAAAGGCTCTATGTTCAGCACATCAGTTTCAAGAACCACCATGTTTATAACTTGTTCTTCAGTTAGCTTGCTGACACCTTCTTTTGCTTGAGATAATTTCTGAGTCTTTGATTTCTTAACATCTTGAGATTCAAGACTCACACCTGATCTTTTTGTTCTCTTAAATTCTAGTTCTGAATCCAGAGGAATGAATTTACTATCTTGTCTTTTAATCCTGTAGTAAATACCTTCAATTTGATCATGTGACATTCCTTTGAATTGTACCATCTTTATATTTCCAACATGGCAACAAAAAGTCTTCATCTCAGCAATGATCTGTGCCTTTGTAGGTTGCCTTTGGCTTCTTTTGACCTTTTCTAACATCTCCAATAATATCATCAAGAGCCTGTTGATTCTTCATTTGAATGAAATCTTTCAACAGAGCAGACCTTTGATCTTCATTCAAAGTTGTATCAGCAATGAGTTCAACTGCCTTCTTCCTAATCATTGGATCATTTGCAATCATAAACTCAATCTCTTCTTCAGTAGGCACATAAATGAACATTGGAGGTTTCTCTTTTAGCACTGTTGGTGGTATCACAGAAATTGGTTCTTCAATTATTGTTTCCAATTTATCCAATCTCTTAGCTTCCATAAAATTTGCAACTTCTTCCTCGTCTTGTCTTTTCTTGTCTGCAAGATCATCTTCCTCTAGCTTTCTTGAAAGTTCAGCATCATAGTTGATTTGAGCTTGTTTCCTCTTAGAAATCTTTCTTGACTGTTGCTCAGATGATTCATCAACAATGTGAACTTTGCCCTTTTCCATTCTCTTTCTTTGAAATTCTGCATCAGCAACATCCAATTCTTCTTCATTAGTTTCCACTGTGTCTTTATTAATTTCCACTGCTACAGCAAAAACTTCCTTAGATCCAACTGCTTCATCTTCCTTTTCTTGAACATTATCAAATCATCAAGTTATGCAAAAACTTGTTCAAAATTAAGTTACCTCCCCTTAAACTCTGCATCAGTTTTAATCCTCCCCTGTTTGTAAGAATCTCCCAAATCTTCACTAAAGTTATCTGAAGCAGTATCTTGAGGTGAAGATGAAGATGATAGCACAAGCTTGGCAGATCTGTGCTTCTTAAGAGTTTCAACTTTTGCCTTTAAACTCTGGATCTCTGCTTTCATCATGGTAAGCTCTGTGACATATTGTTGATTTGTATGTGTCAAATCTTTCTCCAGAGCTTTAACCTGTTTGACTAAATTTGTACAAAGTTCCATCAATTCCTTTTGTTGCACACTGCCCTCAACACTTCCAACTGTATTACCTGTTGGGAGAGGTGAATTATAGGGCATGGATTCAGGCTCTTCTCTAGTTGGACTAGATTGAAGCCCAAAACCACCACCACTACTTGTTCCTGCACCAAAACGCTCAAAAGCAAGCAATGTTGAGATGGGAGGAGTTGGCTGTTTTTGCCTCCTCTCATAAGTATGTGTGACTGCAGGGGTATGTTGAATAGTTGGAACAACAATTCGGGGTGTGATGGGATACAGTTGGGATTGCTGCATCTTCACCCTGTACTTGTGTAATCTTTGAAAGCATTTCAGGAAAAAGTGGTTTTATCTCCCCATTCCAAAGTGCTGATGCCTTAGTCATATTTTGAAAAACTTTTTGCTTAAGGCAGGGGGATTGATAAACTCTTTTGTGGGTTTGCAGTGGAAAAAAATTTAGCACTGCTTGCACAAACCTTTGATACATAAAAATCGTCCCGAACGATGTCCGCACCAATGTGGAAGATGCGCACAAGAGGAGTGACAGTCCCTGCAGATGAGTTGGAGGCGCAATGTGAGAATGACTACGGTAATGAGTTTAAGTCCAGTTGATTTGAGCTTATTTTGCAATTAGCTTGTGTTTATATATGTTTTGGTACTAAGTAATTGAGTTTATATTGCAGAATTTCATCGCAATTTATTCACCATTCGAATACATCATGGTGGGGCATTTATGCGTTTCCCTAACAGGGAATACGTTGGTGGTACTGAAGATATATTTGACATGGTGGATATTGATGTATTCTTAGTCTTTGATCTGGACGAGACAGTGGTTCAGTTGGGCTACACAGGTCAGAAAGAGCCTCTGTTTTACCACTATCTTAGTCCTATGAGTACTTTAGACCATGGACTGTTTCCCCTGTCATTTGATGATGATGTCAGATGTTTGGGTTATCTAGTAGGTGGTTTCAAGTTGATAGAAGTGTACATAGAGCACGGGTGTTCTAGTGTCACTGGTAAAACAAGGGTAGTAATAGACGAACTTGTGTCTAGTCCACCTAGAGCCTCTAAGGTAACTAAACCTCCTCAATTGTTGGCCCTGACATGGCCTGATAATACTGATAGTGTTCCACTTCCAGCCAACTCAACTCAAGGCACTCCTTTTACACAACTGACTTTAAGTGAATGTGGTGAAAATGAAAACAATGACCTTCCCCAGATTGATTCACAATTTGGAAGTTTAAATTTAAGTTTCACCCCAGTTGTACCTGCTAGTAAGGAGATTGTGGCAAAAAAACTTGCTGATATAGTTAGGATGATGGACTTTGATGAGAATGAGTTAGATATGCCTCTTTCATTTAGTTATTTGGATGCCATGAATGTCGACACCACTAGTGGATTAAGTCTTGATGAACATTTTGGTGTTGCTGACTTGGACTTAAATGTAGGGTTGCCTGTTTTTGGCCTAGATGATCCCCAAACACATACAGGTGAGGGTCAACTGGATAACAGCCAAAAGGTACTAGAGGGTGAGGTTCAGCATGGTAATGGTGTCGGGCCACTAGAGGATGTGGAGGATGACATTCATAATGTCAATGATAGGGATTATGAAGGAGGGTCAAGTGACAATGCAGGTTCAGGTGATGAAGGAGAGGCTGCAGTTATGAATGATGAAGGACACACTGGAGTTGAGCCTCCTGTGCAAGTAAACGGTTTTCATCTAGCAAGGGATAATCCTTCTGTCAGTATTGGCAACAGCAGTGGTGATCAAGTAAATAAGTTTAGACTAACAGGGAATAAAGCTTATGACGGCATTGGCAACAACAGTTTAGTTGGAGAGGTTGTAGGTGGAGTAGAACCTATTAGTGTTAAAGGTTTCGAGAGTCAATCGGGTTCTGATGGTGAACCAGATTCTGCTGTTAGGAAACAGTTAAGGGAAATAAGAAGAGCAATTGGAGTTGACATGTCAGAGAATCCTATTATGAAGTATTATTTTTTCACTGGACAAGAGTTTGCAACCCCAGAAGAGGTGAAGGAAAGAGTATACATGCATGCAGTTAAGAGCAGGAGAAATTTGAAGTTGGTCATGAATGATGGTATTAGGATAAGAGCTGTATGTGATAACCAAATTCCTGTCTTTACAGAGTCAGTCTTAAGTGGATCAACAGGCCCAACTGTAGATACAGGTGTTGGGCCTAGTGGATCAAGTGGCCCATTAGGTAGAGGGAGTAAAAGAAAGAGAAACGATGTAGGAACTTCTGATGATGTTGATGATGAATGCCCCTGGGTCTTGTATGTAGGCAAAGACAGACTTAGTCAAAACTGGATAGTAAAGACACAGAGACAAACACACTTGCCTTCAATCAAGGGAAATCAAACACTACACTTATAAATATTTGGCAAACAAGATCTATGACCTAGTTAAGGTTAATCCAGAGATCCCAGGAAAGGCAGTTCAAGACCAGCTCTAGCGTGAATTACATCTTCAGGTTTCTATGACAAAAGCATTCAGGGCCAAAGCTAAAGCAGAAAAAGATGTTTCAGGTGATAACCTGCAGTATATGATGCTTAGGGACTATATTGGTGAATTGCTGTCTACAAACCCTAATACGACTGTGAAGCTTGGAATTGATAGAGATTCTGCTAATCCTAGTGAGTCTAGAAGGGTGTTTAAAAGAATATATGTTTGTTGGGACCGTTGAAGGAAGACTTCAAGGCTTGCAAAAGAGAATTGTTGGGGCTAGATGGTTGTTTCATGAAAGGTCCTTATCCAGGCCAAGTGTTGGTGGCTGTTGGACTTGATCCTAACAATGGGATTTACCCATTGGCTTATGCCTTGGTGGAAGCTAAAACTAAGAGTTCATGGTCTTGGTTCTTAATGTGCTTGGGTGATGACATAGATCTAGGCCCTAGATCTAACTTCACATTCATGAGTGATAGACAAAAGGATAGTAAATGATGGTCCTCTAGTTGAATTCTTTAATAACCAAAAAAATATAAATTATTATTTTGCTAACTTTGTTGGTTTATCCAGGGACTCATTCCAGCCTTAAAATCTGTCTTCCCTAATGTAGAACACAGATTTTTCTTGAGGCACATTCATGAAAATATGAGGCAGCATTTTAGTGGCTTGGAATATAAGGAAGCTTTGTGGAGATGTGCATCTGTTACAACCCTGTCTGGTTTTGAAAAGTGTATGGAACATTTGAAGGCTATGAAGAAGGAAGCACACGAAAGGTTGAGCAAGATACCAGCTTAACATTGGGCAAGATCTCATTTTTCTGGTAATTGTTTGTTTGTTTTCAACATAAGTGGTTCAATAGTAGACATGTATATCATTTAAGTGTTTCATATTTTTGTGCTATAGGTAGACCAGTTACAGATTTATTGATCAACAACATTTGTGAGGTGTTTAATGGTAAAATAGCTCCAGCAAGGGACAAGCCAGTCACTACACTTTTAGAGTACATCAGAGAATAATGCATGAAGAGAATAGTAGTTGTACAAGGTATAATTGACAAAACTGATGGGCCTCTAACCCCAACTACAGCTAAAATATTGGGAAAGATTAAGAGCGAGGCTGAATCATTGCGGGTGATATGGAATGGAGGAGTTAAGTATCAGGTAACAGGGGCATGGGGTGATCAGTGTGATGTGAATGTACAGGATAAAGTATGTACATGCAGGAAATGGGAATTGACAGGGATACCTTGTAAGCATGCTGTTGTAGCCTGTTGGAATATGGGACTCAATGGCATTCAAGTTGGACCTCCTGAGTCTTGGGTACATAGCTGTTATTGGTTATCCACATGGAAGGAAGTATACTCTCACTTAGTGGAACCAATTAGAGGCAGCAACTACTGGGAGAAGACCACCCATGCTACAGAGCACTTGCCACCAAAGCATCATGTCTAGGTTGGAAGACCAAAGAAGAAGAGAAGAAGGTCTAAGTATGAGGATGCACCCTGTGTAGATTCTGGAAAACTGACCAAAAGAGGGAGAGTTATTACTTATAGACTCTGTGGTAACGCTGGACACAACATGACTACATGCAAAGGACAAGGTCAACCTCCTAGAAAAGGTAATTATTAGACTTTCATAGTTATGTTTTTTGATTGTTTTATATTTGGTACTTTTTTATAACCTGTTTTCTTATGTAGGTTTCAACAAAGCTGGAGCTCGGCAAGCTAAGGGTAATGGGTCTGCTCAAGCTGGTCCTAGTTCACCTGTCCAATATGGAGATGTAGCTGTTGAAGGTGGTCAGAGGTCAACTGTGCAAGGAGTATCTGGTGCATCTCAAGCTGGTCCTAGTTCAAGTTTCCAATGAGTATCTGCTCCTATTCCAACTCAATCCAGCCAAGTCAATGACAGTGAATGGGCTATCCTTTAGCCATGTTTTAAATTCAGGACAAATTTGAGTTATAGTACTATGGTTGTTATGAAACGTCTGTAATTGAAAGTCCACATAAGTGGCAAACATCAAAATCCACATCTATGGCACTCATCTAAGTCCTTCTATAGGCAGACATTTAAGTCCACATATGTGGCAATTTTCTAAGTCCTTTTAAAGGCAAACTTATATAAGTCAACTTCTGTGGCTACTTTAGATGGTTTGTGACCTGTTTGACTTATACATTTTGTCAACCAAAACTACTTATGTGCTTGATGGGTAACAAAATAGGTAAGATTCACCATTGTTTATAAAAACGGGGTTTCACTAAGTAAAGTCAAATGCAGCAAACAAGTCAACATGTGGTTGTACTTGTTTGTTACCGTTTGAAAGTAAGGAATATTTTTTTTTTTTTTATAATGGCGTGCAAACATACCAATTTGACTTCCTATAAATACCACCATCAAACAAAATTTTGGCATCCATAAATTCAAACACACTACAAACAACAATTCAAAACATACATGGCTTGCAAACTTCCCCACACAGTCGAAGAATTGCAAACATACATCAAGAAACAGACCGACAAAGGCGACACGGATCGCCAGAATGCTATCATCGAAGTGATTAAACAGTTTGACCTTGCCAAAAAAGTTAAAAACCAACTTAGAGAACAATACACAGCGTGCCAAGATATCTCAGCAGAGAGGAAAGCCGTCATCGACCAGTTTCTGTACGATGAATATTGCAAGGACTGTGCCATTGATGACTCGCTGTGGGGTTGTGTTTCTTAAATACAGGCGCAAATCTCTAACAAGATCCGTCGGAGTTATGTGGAAAATGTGGCAGCATGTGATGCTGGTGCATCTACTTCATCTGTTGCACCGAGAGTTGTTGAGCAACAACCTCATCTGGAGCACTTTAAGCTAAGCTTTGAAGAAAATGTGGTGGCAGCTGATGATGGGGGCTGGAACGAAGAAAAGGACCGGGAGCTTAGCAGGTTGGAAGCTTAGTTAGAAGCCGATAAGTTTGTGAGCATTGCTACTTACGACGACGGTTACCTGTACGACAACTCTCAGGCATGGGATCACCCGGATTACAACTGAAGTTTTATGTACTTTTTATGTTACACTTATTCAATGTTTTAAATTTATTATGTACTTTTTAAAAATCCTAATTATATATGCAATTTTTTTAATTGTAACATTTTATATGTGTCACAATGCTATCACCACTGGTAGTAGCCTTTTATTAATGGGTTGCTTTATTTGTGTGTCATTTATTACTCATATTTAATAGTTACCTACCTCATTTGTTGCAACTCAAAACTTGCAAACCACAGCTCCCTATTTCCTTAAACATGAATAACTCTAAAAGTGATATTGATCTAAAGGTTGTTTGTAACTCGTATGTGCTAACTGAACTAATGCTTGGCCCTTACCACACAGAGATTCTTGAAAACTTGCAGCAAGCACATGATTTGGAGAACAAGTCCAAAAAAATTTCTAAAAGGGTTGGAAGTAGGGGGAGCTGATATTTGGACTTCGAAACTATTCACTTGCAAGAATTACAAGGAGCAATACCAAGAAGCTTAGGAGATTACAGACAATTGATAAGCGTCGGGCGAAGGCACTGTTGATGATGGCCAAGCAAGTCAAGGACAAGATGTTTAAGAAGATTGAATTTGTTGTGAGAAAGAAATATCCATGAGGTTGTTGTTTGTTGGACATTGGTCATGGGTTTCTTTTGTTCACATCACCATGTTATGCTTAATGAATGTAATGGGTTTTATGATTCAGTTTTTCAATGAATAATGTGTTCATATATGTTTTAAGTTTTTTAGTGTGTTTGATATGTATCAGAAACATAAACATGAGCATCACATTAATCAATCCGTAATACAGAGACGAAACATGAAAATGCAAACGTACACATCACATACAAGTATGGCTTGGACATGCCCAAAACCATGACAGTGGTCTACCATAATATAGTTATTCAAATTTGTTGTTGTTTTGTAATCAACTTTCTTGGGTTTCTTTTTTTCTTCTTTTTTTCCCCCAGTTCTAATTCCCAGACCTATAACACAACCACTTACTTTGTTTGCCTCAGCACCAACAGCTTTTGTGACTACAACAACACTTCCACCTGTGTTTGCATGCCTCCAACACTTAACATCCATAAAACAGATAAAGCATCTTTCATCCAACACCTGTACCTGTGGATCATTACCAGTTCAAACACCCAGACCTATAAAACCACCACTTGTCTCTCGCTTTAAATTTGGACTTGCAGGTTGTGCCATATTTTTGGTTTGGATAAATTTGGAATAAGATGAGACTTTACTAGACTATCCAAGTTGGTAGGATCATTTACTTTACACGGCTGGTTGTGCCATATTTTTCTATTTTGAAATACACCCGTTTGACTTTCATTGTGTGAGGTAGGTTAATGAGTATTAAATGCTCACATCAATTGAATGTAGTGGCATTTTGTGTTTGAAAATGACTATTTTGGCCGTAGTATGATTGAATAATTTTGTTGTAACCTGAATAAACATGTTGTTACCCTTTTGTAATACTATTTTAGGTATTTGTAATTCAGGCAGTTGAATGGTACACTAACCATGTGCTGTTGATAAGATAACAACAGTACCAGGACTAACTAGTTAATACGGTTAGAAAAATTTTTGTACTACCAGTATTAACATTTAATACTGTTAGATATAAGGAAGTTAGTACTACTGAGCCTTCCAAACGTGTGAAGTCCACCCAAACCAAACCATTAAGTACTACCACTTATCTTTCGCATGAAAGACTATTAATTTGGTTCACTGTTAGTCTTTTGTCATTTCAGAAAGTGAAGACGCAACTTGTTTTAAAGGATTGTGCTTTAAAATAAAAACAAACCATAATGCTCTAGTTTGACTTAGGGAAGTCAATAAACCATAAGGCTCTAGTTTGACTTAATAAAGTCAACTAAGTGAACCATTATTGAATATTCACTTGTAAACCTGTTTGGTTACTTTCAAAACTCAACATGGGTAAAATTAACTTATTACAATTTATATTTGACCAATTGCATATGCAGTATAGTATAGTGTTTGGAATAATAAACGAATTTGACTATTAAAGTCAACATATTTTTTTGGTCAACAATGTGAATAATACCACTATTAGATATACACATGAAAATAACCATAAACTGAAGGTCATACTGGTGCATAAATTCAAAGTCAAACGTACATCATGAAAATAACCATAAACTTTATTTGTAAAAAAAATAAAAAAATAAAATCAACAATAAAATTATTATTAAACGAACTTTTTCCATTACACGATTAAATTAATCGGACTCATATGACTTATACAATTCATCATACGAGAATGTTTCTAATCATTCTTCTTCCTCTTCTTCATTACATTTAACATATTTGTTTTTCTTTTTATCCCTTTCTTCTAATCTCCTAACAGCATTGATCTCCTTCCAATGCTCATCGCCCCCTTTTTTTGCAGCAAGCCTGCGTCTTTCAACTTCAGTAGGGCTTGGAGGAGCAGCCTTGTCCTTTTCTTCATCCACCTCCTTCTTATCCTTATCCTTCGAGCCTTTTTCCAACGAAGGCACCTCTGGCTCTTTTGGATCTTTCGTTGCTCGTTTCCTCAGTTCGTTGTTTTCTTCTTCTGTGTTGTCGTTTGCAACAACATCTCTGGCTCTCTTGGTTCCTGACATTTTAATTACACTTTAACTTGTTTGATGTTTGCTAGTATTAGATTGTATGCTGCATAATGTGGCATTAACCAATATATAGACACATAATTGGGAAAACGAAGAGTCTGTATTAAGTTTTACAGCCTTTTTTTGGACTCTTCGGTTGGAAATATGAACACATTTATATTTCCATTTTATTTGGGAATGTACCTATGTATTGTATGTAATCGGGTTGGGTTGTGTTGGGTGGTCTTCACACGGCTTTATTGGCTCACCAGTATTAAGTTTTTTTTATTTCCAACAGTAGTAAAAATTTAATACTGTTAATGCAAAATTGGACTTTATTAACTCAAACTACAGCCTTTTGGTTTGTTGACTTCCCTAACTCAAACTACAGCCTTATGGGTTTTTTTTTTTTTTTTTTTTTTTTTTTTTTTTTTTTTTTTTTATTTGGGAATTCTGCTAAGAGAGAATTCTGCTGAAGAAGCTGCTGATGGATTCTGCTGAAGAGATAGATTCTGCTGAAGAAGTGAATCTGCTGAAGTAGAGATTCAGCATATTATGTTTCTACGGATATAGTTATTCCGTGTTATTTATTAGTTTGTTAGGATATGCATGAGCTATTTTAGGTAGTGATATGCATTTATTTTATATTTTATTATTGTATTAGGGTTCCTGGTGTATAAAAAGAACACTAGGCTTTTATTTTAAAAGATGCTTCTTGAAAGAAAAACACTCCAGGAAAAATATTTTGAGAGGAAGCAATAGAGATCCATAGAGGATCATTGTTTTATTAGTGAAAGACCTTGTTGAAACTTTGATTGTTATTATCATTTTTCCACTGTGCAAATCATTGTTTCTATTATCCTAGATTGGGCTTGATCTTGGTTCAACAATTGGTATCAGAGCGGGTGGCTCTCGATATCTAGGGATCTGCAAGGTTTTATTGTTGATAAAGAGTAGCAGATTCGTATAAGATTTAATCGGTTTTCAGAGGTAATATTTTCTGGGTATCGATCTTTTGATTTCTTTTTGTGGCGACAAGATAAATCATTTTTTTTCATGAATTGGTGTATATTAATTGGCTGAGATTTGTCGAGAAGCACATGTTCTGTACTTATTGATCGAGTAAGGTTTTAATATCATTCGAAGAAAGCAGATTGGTAAAGGTCAACGCAAGCAGTCTCTAATTGGTAAATCAAAATTAATTTCGTACCTATTTATTATCGAATTAATTGGTCGATGTGAAAAAGGTTTCAATTAAATCTCGTACAAATTAATTAATTATCCTGTTGAGCAAGTTGTGTGGCTATTAATTCTTACATCATTCAATTGGCAAAGGATTATTTATGGTGACGCATGTGTTGATGTTTTTGATGATTCGACAAAAGTAAAAGGCTCAAAGTTATTGAATTCCTAATTAATTATCCTCGTACTGCTTTGCATTCAATTGGTCAATGATTGGAAGGAGCAATTAATAGGTTGTTGTCGATTAGTGCATTGTGAGTTGAATTCAATGTTAAACCTCAATCAATATTCATTAATACTGTTTATACAAGATTCAATTTTGGTTTTTGTGAGGCTACACTCAAGAATTAGTGGGTCGGTGTTTCAAGAGTATTCAATTAATTGAAGCATTTGTGTTGCTGCTATTGAATATTGATTTATTAATGAACATGGGCCAATTTAATATTCAAGATAATGGGACTGATTGAAGATTCGAGTGTGGGGCTATTTGCTTTTCGATTCACAAACATTTAATTGCTTTAAGTTATTTAATTGGTCGGTGGTCAAAGTTTTATGAATTGGTTCTCATTTAGTAATTAAAGTTTTGTGATTCGGTGGTATTGATTTGTGATTGACTGATTTATTTTACTTGGTACAAATCAAAGACTCAAAGTGAAGACACATTAAATGTTTTGGACTAAGTTGAAAGTGTACTACTGCTGATTAGTCAAGTTGATCACGTGGGGGATTTGTTTGTTTTGGTTTTATTCGAATTTGTTATGTCGTTATCTGCATAAAGTGAGGGTGCTAGAAAGCTTGTACTGTTTGGGTTTGACAGCTTGCGTACGGATAGTACTGGTATTGTTGAAAGGTTGGTACTGGTCTCATAGTTTAATTCTGCTGCTAAAGAAGATTGTCGTTTAGTGCCTGTTTGATTGACACAAATTAACCTTGTACCAATAAATGTTGGTGGGACTGTGTTGCTGCTAGTTGTTTTGTCGTGTGGCTAATTGGTATTGCTGCTGAAGACCAAGTATTGTTCTTCTATTGGCGTATTTTTGTGTTCCTCCTGATTACTTGTGTGGTTGCCTCTTGTTCTGCTGTTCATTAAATCGGTTTGAACTGGTATTATTTTGTCAACATTTAAAATGGCAGAATTTAAAAATGAAAAGGATGATGCAATTTTTCCTTATTTAATGAATGATGAGTATGAAGTCTGGGCTGAGAAGATGGAACACTGGCTCACGAATAATGATATGAATACCTGGAAGCTGATTCAAAATGGCAACAGCTTGAAAAGGATTGGAACAGATAGAGATGGAAAGTACATCATACTTCCTCCAACAACTGCTGATGAAACACTAGCTGTCCACAGAGAGTCAAAGGCAAGAACTACCTTGCTTAAATCTATTCCTGCTGATCATGTAGCAGATTTCCATTATATGGATGATACAAGTGAGATATGGAATGCAATCAAAGCAATGTATGGTGGAAAGGCTGAATCCAAGAAGATGAGAAAGGAAGCTTGCACTATATCCAAGACTGAAGAATTTGCACTGATGGGACTCCCCTCTCAGGTACATAATTGTGTCTTTGGTTGTAGTGAAAGATATAATGAACTTAAACAAGAATATGATGAATTGAAACCTAAATATAATGAATGTTATGTAGAAGTTGAGGCCTATAAAAAGGCTTTAAAAACTTTAGAAAGACAGAAGGTTTGGTTTCAAAAGAATCAGCTTAAATATGAAGAAAAAATAAGAGTCTTAGAAAGTGACTTAGAATGTGCTAAGATAGATTTAAGACGTACTGAAAAAGAAAAAGCTGATGTTGTTTTAGAAAATCTAGTGCTTAAACAGAAACTAGATGAAGAGATAGCTAGACATAAACAATGGTTAATATCAGGTGATAATCTAGCTAGTGTACTTTATGGTAGTCAGGCTGTTAACTCTGGAATAGGTTTAGGTTTTAAAAAGTATGTTGGTTTAGAAGCTAGGAATGACCTAGGTAAATCTACACCAGCAGGATTAGCTAACTATGTAAAAGAAGGTAATTTACATGCTGTACCTGGACCTATTATAGGAGAACACATGCCCACTGACCTGTTCATAACTGTTGAATTTGATGGATCACATCATTTATATGGCAAAAAGTCTACTGACTTACCAGACACTGATTCAAGTGACAAGTATTCAAAGGTCAATGTCCTTTCCCTCAGCGTTTTTAGTGTCAAAAGCTCAGAGTCCAATTCTACTGAGTCTACCTCCTTTGCATCTACTTCTAGTGTTTCTATATCTAAGAGTAAAGCTGAGATTGAATCCACAGTTAGGGCACCCAAACAAGAACCAATTGTTGTTCAAGATTTACCTAGTTTCACTTGTAATAAATCTGATATGAATACATACAATTCTAGGACTTATTGTAATAAGAATGGTTGTTTTAATAAAAAGGCAAGTAATGTTAAGAAGAAAACTTGTTTTGTGTGTGGTAGTAAGTCTCATCTCATTAAAGATTGTGATTTTCATGAGAAGAGAATGGGTGTGTGTGCTGACCAAAAGAGACCTAGACCAATGTGGACCAATGTTAATGATATTCCCTCATATGTTCCACAAGCAACACATAAAACCAGCAGACCCAAACCTGCTGGTAAGCCAGTTTCTGCTGGTAGACCTTTTCCAGCCGGTTGGAAAAGACATGATGTAGACCATTCTACATACCTACTAGCACTTACTTTCAGAATGGTTTTTGGCCTAGTTATTTTGACCCAATGTATATGGGGTGGGGGACAAGATGGGATAATGTTGTTAAGCCCTCAACAGGTTGTTCTTGGACAAATAAGAGGAAAGGTTCATTCTGGGTACCCAAGAACAATAATTCTTGTCAGGTGCACTGAGTGAGGGGAGGCATAAGCCTAAGGGGAGGCTTATTGTTGTATTCTTTGTATTCTAACAATTTTTGCAGCTGTTGAATCCTCATAAGCCTAAGGGGAGGCTTAGTGCTTCTGCTGGCACTACATATTTCTTTGGTTTCTACTGCTGCTTACCGGTATATTTTAAATATTTTGTATTTCTTTTTCTTTCTTTCTTCTATTATTTAAATATATATCTCTACATTATATATAACAGGAGGCATTTGAAGAATATATGCCACCTCATTGTCCAGTCATTGCCCAGTAATTCATTATCAGCTATGTCATCACATTTTGGGCACCTAAGCAATTATTTTCGGAAGAAAATTTAAAAAAAAATACTCTTGCATGATTCGAATTCGAACCATGGTTGTTTTGAAGAATAGCATGTATCTTAACCACTGGAACAATGAAACTTTTGATATTCTATTTCCAAATCATAATTGATAAAGCCACATAAACTATTATTTCAACAATAATAACCCTAAATTAGAACAAAAACCCTTAAAACATTACGTATATCAAAACAATACTTAAAAACCCTAAATCAAAACAAACCAAAACAAATTCATTCGTTGCCATCCTTCTTCTCACATATTTTATACACAACGTTTGATATCAAGCACACAAAAAACTCCATTATGGTTTTAGAGTTTTAATGATTTTTATTTTCTAATTTGATGTGCAGGTTGTTCGTCTAGGCGTCTGTTGTGGAAGCAACAGGGTTACAGGGTATGATTTTTGCAGTATAACCTTTTCGAATCCTTATGCATGCAGTTTCATCCTCCACTGCCTCAATACACTCTTCTCCAAGGTTAGGTCAAATTTTGGAATATGTTTAACAGTGTAATGTTTTTGGTCAGACAGACAAAGAGAGTGCCCCAAAGACAGTGTGATGTTCCTGGTGGAGTTACAACGATGCGTGTTGTTGTTAGTCAACCACCTCAAAAAAAGGTATATATAATCTCTTAATTTTCAATATAAGTTTATAATTAGCATATCTGAGATGTAGATTTCAGGAAGAATTAGAAACATAAAGCTTTTATATATTATGTTATTAATACAATACACAACAAGGTTATAGGTATTGGAAACCGGAGACTTATGATAAATAACTAAAAATAATGATATGCTATTCAATTAGACATGACCTAAAAGATGCCTCACAAGTGGAGTGGATCTCTGCAGGTATAAGGGACAGTACCTACGTTGGAAGCTTCCATTGTTTGTCAGATATGAATCATGCAGAAAACATGATACCAGTGCTAAAAAAGAAGTCCAAGGAGTGAACCAACCATTTAAATGATTGCAACAATACTATCAGATTGCTTTTTGTTATTTATGATTCTTGCATGTAAGCAATAATTAAGATAAATTCATTCCTTTTAAAGACTCACCAGTTTCCTTGCGAAGAGTGTTTGATTTAAAGAAGCTAGATGTAAGTGTGATACACAAAACAGACAAACTGGATACATATGAATTGCTTAGATGCTGGTACAGTACAAACAGGGGCGAATATAACCATTTCAATTCCACTGATGCTTCTTCAACATAAGGCTCCACCAAAGTTACTCCATGTCCTGCATCATCATTAATAAACATTGATTTAGTAGTTTCTTGAATTTTGGATTAGCCGACGACGTTATGATACATGGCATTATGAGGTATGTTTTTATTGTAGTTTTGATTCGACAATATTAGAGTTATTTTTGTGATTCGAGTGTTTCTTTTATATATTTACAAATTGACTTATATTTTAGATGCTTGAATTGTTGGAGGTGGAAAATTGGTGGGTCGTTGGGTTACGAAAAAAGTGAGTAGGTTTATAAAAGGCTGAAACAGCGGGTCAAGGTGGGCCGTCATGCAAATACACCCTCTCCTATCACTAACTCAATGAAAGTAGTGGAAGAGGTGAACATGAGGTTTGAGCATACACTCTATGGATATTTTCTTGGTCAGCGTCTTGCTTTTCCTGTTGTGGATTATTATGTTCGCAATGCGTGGGCTAAGTATGGGTTACAAAAGGTTATGATGAACGCTAAGGGGTTCTTCTTCTTCAAGTTTACTTCGAAGAAAGGTGTTGATGATGTGCTTGATAATGGTCCATGGTTGATCCGTAATGTTCCTATTATTCTTAAACCTTGGACTTTGAATACCAATTTGTTGAAAGAGGATTTAACTCATATTCCGGTGTGGGTTAAATTTCATGATGTTCCTTTAGCGATGTTTTCTGATGATGGGCTTAGTTTGCTTGCTACTTTGATTGGGACTCCCAAGAGATTGGATGCCTTTACTAGTCAGATGTGCAAAGAATCTTGGGGTAGGAGTAGTTTTGCTAGATGTATGATTGAAGTGAAGTCGGATGAGGTACTTAGGGACAGCCTTACTGTTGAGATTCCTTTACTTGACGGTTCGGGTTCGACTATTGAGAAGATCCGTGTGGAATATGAGTGGAAACCGCCTCACTGTGATAAATGCAAGGTGTTTGGACATGTTTTGGTGGATTGTCCTAAGGGTGTGATACCGACTGCTCAACCTTCTAAGAATGTTAATGATGGTTTTCAGACTGTTAACAATAAGAAGAAGGGTAAGCAAGCTGCCTCGAATACGGGTCGCGGAGGTTTTACTAAACCTGTTGTGGGTAAGCATTTTGAATATCAGCCAAAGAAGACTCCTACTGTGCCCAAGAAAGTTAATGATAGTAAGAAGAAGACTTCTGAGGTGGCTAGTACGAGTGGAACAACGATCTCTACATCTAACCAATTTGATGCGCTTAATATGGATGATACGGATACGTTTGGTATTCCTACTTATGACACCAGCATGGATGTGGATACTGGAAGTACAATGGAAGTTAATGTGGATAAGTCGGTTAAGACTGGTGCTACATCTCAAGATCCACTTGTGAGTGATTCAATGGGAACCAAGGAAGTTGGTTCTACTCCTTTAGTTGATAAAATTAGTAAGTTTGTAGAGCTTCTTATTGATGGGAAAGGTACTCTTGTGGATGATGATGGTCATCCTGTTCCGTCTGCCTCTGTCACTAAGAGGGCTAACCCATTTTCCAAGGTGGGTGAGGTTGTGGTTTCTGATAGTGAAGAGGAGGAGGTTCTTAACACGTTCGACGAATCTGCGAATCTTTTTGGTAGAAGTCAAGAGCGTGAAGATGAGTTTGATGACTATGATGATTACTCGAAGCAAATTCATGATCTTCCAGGGGAATTGGATGCTCTTAATGCCATTTATGGCTTTAATCTCCAAGGTCATAGGAAGTAGTTATTTTTGTCCGAGTTTTTTTTTCTATATGATGTGGTAGTGGTTTGTTTTCTTGTCTAGAAAATAGGAAGTATCTTGTTATGTAAGCTTTTCGCCTATGTAACGGGCTGAGATATGGGATTCACTCATATCCGTTGTTCTTAAATGTTTTTTGGAGTAATATATTTACCGGGTCTTTTGACCTTTTACCCAAAAAAAAAAAAAAAAAAAAAAAAAAAAACTCCTTTCATACCAACGATATGACCGAGAAGGTTGATTTGAGTAACAATTTTTGGAAATTGACCAATCTTCCTGAAAGAAATGTTGTCGAGGTAACTAACGAATATCAAATAAAAACTTTTCTCGAGTCTTAAATCTCTAATCATTACAGTGACTAGGTGTGTCGATATCAAGTTGAAATAATGAACCGGCACACTACAAACTGAAGATTGAGGCATTCTTACTTTTGTCTGAAGCAGAGATCAATAAAATGTGAATCTGATGTTTTTTTAGTACAAGTGGATTCAAAGAAAAGCTGCAACATCTATTGGCTTCAATCCTATCCGTATATAATATCAAATTAACCACATAATTATACGACTAACTGTATAATTTCTGCAGGCTTGGCACATGAACTGCAGAAGCAGTATTGCCGTCCTTTGGATACTGAGGTTATGCTAATGAATGTTGCTCAAAACTTCCCAGTACCCAATCTCTGGGAATGTATAACAGGTTTACTTTATTGATTTACTTAATCTTGATTTTGCATGTTACTTTACCTTTTCGATTAAACTTAAGGCCTCTCTAACAACTTTGTGTTCACCAGCTTCTTATCCTAGATTAACATATTGTAATCTTCTAGGAAGTTGAAAGATATGTATGTCCATCAAACATCACAAAGAAGAATTCATCTCAAGAAACACCTCAGATGGTATTTACATGAATACTTACACATAGAGTTGGTGACTAACGCTGAAAAATGGATGAAGGCTACTACCGGGTCATACACAAAAACCGATGCTCTGCTCACCAACATTGCATTCTATATGGGTGTAATTATTGTGATAGCATTAAAGGTAAAACATGACTTTCACATCAAGTATTTTATTTGTGTGCTAATTTTTGTTCTTTTGATTATTAGGCATTGATGGTCAGACGGCTTTGAAGCTCATCCGACAGCATGGCTCAATAGAAACTATTTTGGAAAATATTAATAGAGAAAGGTTATTAATTGGCTGGATGCAGGAAGGTACATCAAATTAATTTAAAGGTCGATCTGATTCTAATTCTCTGCTATCTCATAGTTGCTTCCAGTTTCTTCGTACACATTGATAATAAATCTGGTGAGTGTGATGTGAAACTTCCCATTCTATTTCTTAGCTTTATAGGGGCATAAAGTATCTCTGGATTAGTTTAATAAATCATCTGTAGACGTATCCACATGATTAAATTTTACTGTGCTACTAAGCATATGCTACATTAAGTATCAAATATTCAATAAAAGCTATATTTGCTCATCTAAGATATTTTACATGAAGGTACTTCGAGTGACGTTCTCCCACATGCCTATTCTTGATTTATTATTGACATATAACATGCAGCTGTAGAGCATGGTATGCTGATTTACATGGCGTAAATTTATGCAGATGATTAGAAGTGCAGGTAACAAAATGGTCATGCATGCATTATTATGAGATAAAAGGCTGAAATATCCTGCTGGAAACTGGATTCGTCAACTGTTATTAATGACATGCCTCACGATTATGTTTGTCTTGCACCCTTGATTACATATGTACAGGTACATTTGGTACCTGTTAATAGTAATATAGAATTTTACAGCCTAAAAACTCGAACCGATATTCACCTATGACCTAAATCCGCAATACCTGCTCATGTTGACACTTCAGTATGAGAGTAAAGGATTTATCTTAGTCCATGGTTTTAAGTCTTCCTTATTCCAGGATCTAATGCAAAAATCAGAGATTTCGGGTGGACAATTTGGATCTGAATTCGGGAAAACACATGTTATAATAGATGTTATGAGCACCGGAGGTATATCAGCCCCAAAATTTATAAGCACTGGTAAGTCACATAGGTTGAATCATGTCTTCTAATGGTCATGTATTAGTAATTTAGGACTACTATTCTGTTCCTCTTAAATTAATATGGGTAGATTCAATATCTCATACTCGGGCCTGATATACGAACCAGCGTCTCATTTGATATGTTAGATTTTGTCAATTTAGATCATAGGGCTTAGTGTTTGATTGGAATTATGATTCCAATCACCTACTCATTATGTTTGATTAGAATTATGTACTTTTCTTATTATTCGGGGCTGCAAAATCTGAGTTTCTAAAATAAGTGTATCCTGTTATTCAACTAAGCTTGATCATATAAGAATCATTAGTAGTACTAACCTTTTCTCTAAAATTTATTATGCAGATATATGTTGAAAAACTGGACATAGGGCGGTTTACGCTTTAAGGAAAAGGAGCTTATGCTATTGGACTCACAACAGTTATGCTCAAGTACCCAGTCACACGAGAATAGACACTTTAAAGAGGGGATTCAACAAAATAAATGAGCAAGATAGGTACATTTGCTAGGGAGAGTATCTATAAATAAACTGTGATTGTCGCCCAAGGTCATTTCTAAATGAATGATCGTAATATTTATCAACAGAAATGTGTGATTAACTTCCATCGCTTTTTCTTCCTCTTGCTGGATTTGAAAACCAAATATTTCTGTGGCAAAGCGACAAACAAGCTAGAAAACAAAGATGGTGACCACACAATAATTTTATCCTATATCAGCAACATACAAGAAGCTGATGGCTCATTTGTCGTTCCTACATAGGCAATAAATAGCTCGCAACACAACATACGGATGTATCCTTTGTAAACATTTGTAACTGTGAATCGCGCGTTATATTAAAATTTAACAAGTTTGGAAGTGTTTAAAGAATGCCGGCTGGATATACTAAATCATCTGAACAGTTTCAAGCTTGTCATTTCCCTTCAATGAGCACACAGAGATTGGATTTACCATGTAATAATACTACTAACTTCCCACGAAAAGATTCGACACGATCACAGCCTGTTAGACCAGTAGGAAGTTTATCAGTTGACAACAACCCGATTGCAGCTGTTCACTTAAGCACAATGTGGTGGAGAAACGAAGCGCTATTTGGGATAACAGTAATAACAAGGGGTTAAACCACTGCCTCAATACACTCTTCTCCAAGGTTAGGTCAAATTTTGGAATATGTTTTTTTTATTAGATATTGTTTCAGTTAGATAGTAAACAATCTTTATTTATTTGATGTTTCATTTAAAACTACAAATCAACCAATCTAACCTTGCCTGTACTGGTAGACTTCTGGGTGTTTGCTTTGTAATATAATTCATTCTAATAGCTGATACGTTATTGACCAATGTATAATATGTTTTTCCTTGGCCAAGATTTATTTACCAGAGGTATAATTATTCAAGCAGTCAACATCGTGATCCACTTTGGAAGAAAAATATATGATTACATGACTGCATTTTTCTAGACAGTATGTCCCTAAGTCGTCCTTTGCAACAATACAATTTTTGAATCGATCAAACCTGTTCAAAGGAAGATTAAAGCTATGCAGGTTTAATATTTTGTTTACACATTGTTCATTGAGTTTTTTTTTGGCTATTTCACTTACTTTTCTTTATTTATTAGTTATAGGAATGTACTGCTAGAAAGGCTAAAGCTCGTGTTGAAGTGGAGAAATCATTGAACATTTGGCTTCAGGTCAACTGTTCTTTTTTCCTGAAAAGATTAATAATACTTTTTGATCCTTTCCCTGTACCCATGAAAACACAATTTGGTGGAAAGCTCGAGTTGCAATAATCAAACAGGTATGTAATGTTTCTGGTACTATTACTTTGGAGAATGGTTTCTCTCATACTTCCATATGCTCGAGTCCTGTGGTGCCTTTTTTCTAACTTCAGAAGCAAAATCTTGCAAGTTAAGATTAACCACGGTTGGAGTCCGATATATGGACCAACGATAGTTGTAGTGAAGCTGCTAATCATGTTTCAAATCTCCTCTTCATCAGGTGTCAGGTTAGCTATATAACACCAGGTAGTGTCTGTTTTTAGGAATAGCAAAGGACGTTTTTTTTATAAATTCTACATATAAGTAACCCATTACTGCCTTAACCTTCTTTGACCCGGCAGCCAACGCTCCTGATTTGCCCATCTTGCTACCTCTAATGGATATGCTTAAAGTTTATTTAACAAATGATATATACTCGGATACTATTTTCCAATGAAAATTGCAACTTCTGACTCCATATGAGCTTTAACGAAATTGCTTAAGTATTAGTTATGTCAATGAGATTTCTATCACGAAACATTACATAATGAGAAGAAATTTTCGATATTAATTTTGGTGATGATGATATCTTATTTGGATTGATCTGGAGACCAGACCAATGGCTTGGTTTTTCCTAGCGCAGGTGACAATGCCGAATCTCTCAACATTCATGTTCTACTACCAAGCAGAAGTCTTAAACTTGGAAACATCATTTCGGGGTACAACACGTGTTCTTGGGTGTATAGGCCTTATGATTGGAACTTTCATTTACAATATGTTTTTAAAGAAGATGAAATTACAAAGAATTCTCATGTAAGCTTTTGAGGAAGTGACACTCTTAACACCCTGGTTAATAAGCAGCTATTTTTGTTTATTGGTTATAATCTGAAAATTGTATATCTATGTAGGTTTGCCCATGTTGCTCTTGATTTGTTGACTCTTCTAGATAAAGTGTTGGTTTCTGGATTCAATGTTCCGTTACGCATATCAGATCAAACAATGGTGTTGTTTGGGTATGCTATCTCAGATGCCATCAATCAATTCAAGTAAGTGTTTTTCTGCTACTGTCTGCTTTTATTTTGTTACTATATATAGTTTTCTATCAAGATAGATAATCACACACATAAACAAGCACAAAGAAGAGTTAAACTTAGTTAGTATGATTATGTTATCGTATTGTAATATGGGTAGTGTCTGTACTGAAAGTATGTTTTTGCTATACAAGTCTCATATAGTAAAACTTTTCGCTAACGTTCTTTTTGTTATTTTTCTACAGAATTAGCAGAAAGTACTTGAGTCTACTGAGCTCCCAAAAGGCAAAGTCGTTTAGGAGGTGTAACGGGAGGTAACCTATTTTATTTCACCGTAAGCAAGACTATCTATTCGTAATTGTAACCAACATATCATATAAGGACCAGTTGCCAGTACCTCGGATCATAGCAGCTCAATAGGCAACATTTGTGGCAGGACATGTCAAAGCAAGTCTTGACCCACAACCTATAACTCAAGGATTTGCATGGAAAGAAATGAAACTTCAAGCACATATTTCAAGGTAATTGCTTCTTTAATCATGCGTTTTATTGAATGAAATATTGCTTAAGGATGAAACATATGTGATTATTGACAACGAAAGTTAAAGCAAGATTTATCGACATTGTTTAGCTTTTGATTGTAGATGCTATGTCAATCAGGGCTCGGCAATTCCACAATACAATTTGAAAGAGTTTCATAAGCTATCGAGCTGAAGTACTATATAGAGGATATAAATGATGATTCCGCTACACTATTTCATATAATTTCATTATGTTGTAGGTATTAATGAAGGTCCAAAAAAGGTTTCTAGCAGTACGCGTGGAACCAACAGATAATGGCAATTGCGAAAATGGACTTCCTGACAAAGGTTCTAGCTGTACGCGTATCCGACGTTCATCCTATTCCACAAAATTCAAAGACACAGCGAGCGCAAAACAAACAATGTTTTGAAATTGCTACTGTTCCTATTAAGTTAATGCATTTTTGATAGCCAGTTTGTTCCCTATTAAATATTGCGAAATGTACACTGTGATTATTGACTATAAACAAGCAACCACTTTTGGTTTAATAAGAATAAAGACTGTTTTCTGTGTCATGGTAAACAGGGAACTTGTCATTGGATTTAACAAGTATATCTTGCATTGTTCTTTTGAAGTGTCTTCACAAATGTTATGGCTCATATGTTCCATTTGTGACATTGTTTCTTTGCGTTTGTGCATTACATTTAGTGTCTTAATGTATGTTATTAATGAGTCTATGGTGTCAAACTTATAATATATTGTATTATGGTGTCAACTTACTTTTTTTAACGATAAACACAAATCTTCATGCTTCTCCATTCAAATGTCCTGCGCGTAAGGTATTGTAGACTTTCTTAAATCATAATATATCAATATGCTAAAAAAGACGGGCCATCAATTTGATCGGACCATAATTATTTTTCGTTAACTTAAGATTTTTAACGGTATTCATAAGGCTTGAACGGCCATCGTGCGGGCTATGATTTGATACTTTGTTCTTTCGTAGCACTTTGAAACTTTTTTTCCTGTCATATTCAATTACCGTTTATTTCTTTTCTTTGTTAAATTAGATTAAAAAAAAATGGTTTGTTTATAACTTATTTTTTTGTTAACTTATTTTTATCAACGATATTCATAAGTGATGCCACTCATCGGGCGGGCTTAGCAACTATCCAACGATAATTATAAGTCATGTCCGTCTTCCTTAAAAATTATTTTCCGTTAACTAATACCATCAAAAGAATAATTATAAGTAATGCTCGCCCATCGATGTCCTTAAAAATAATATCGACGTCTTTAAAAATAATTTCCCATTAAACAACACCATCAAAAGAATAATTCTTTTACGCCAACCACACATTCTCTAAAAATTCTTTAAACGTAAACTAATACCATAACAAAATTAAATGAAATCAACGTTGATAAAAATAATTTTCCATTAATGGATATCAAAATTATCATTATAAGTCATGCCCGCCCATCGGGCGGGCTTCGACATCTAGTATGTATATATATATATATATATATATATATATATATATATATATATATATATATATTAAAAAAATAAAATTAAAAAAAAAATAATAATAATAAATAAATTAAAAAAAAAAGTAAAAAAAAAAAAAAAAAAAAAACTAACATATATTTGTATAGTTTTTGTTTTATCTTGTTTGCATGTACTTGTAGTGGTTAATCACCACACAAATGGTTCTCAACTCACCATGTCTTACTAACACAAGAGTTGGCTAGCCCACAAGATTATGGCTTGTGGTAAAGGTTGCGGAAATCGATAAATGGTAATCAACTCACCATGATGATGACGACATTCCATCAAAGAGTTGGCTAGTCTAAGCAAACGGTTTTTGGTAAAGACACATCAATTCCGTTGATAGCTGTAATGGTTTGCTCAAAACCATAGGGTACTCAACTCACCCATGCTTCATTGCTGAGAGTTGAAATGGTCATCAATTCACCATGGTTGCTGCCCTATTGGGTAACCAAGGGATTGGCTAGTCCTGAGCAAACGGCAACAGGTAAAGACATCTCAAATCCGTTTATGGCTGTGATGATTTGCCAAAAATCATTAGGGTATTTCAACACACCGATGATTCATGTTCTAAGTGTTGAACTGGTCACTAGTTCACCAGGGTGATGTCATGATTCCACCAAAGGACTAGCTAGCCCAAGAGTGAGTAGCTACTTGGTAAAGGCTTATCAAATCTACTCTTGTTGCTGCTGGTTCTGTTGCTGCTCATACTTAGGAGTTGCTTATGGTACCTTGTTCTTCAAAGATGGTTTCTAGTTGCTGCTATAGAAGTTGCTACTAGTTCTCATATTCTGCTGCACACTTATTATGTTACAATCCTCAAGCTTCATATGTTCAAAGATTTATCCAGGAATCTTGAAGTTAACACTGTCAACATCAAGATTTGGGGAGGATTGTTGGGAATTCTGCTAAGAGAGAATTCTGCTGAAGAATCTGCTGATGGATTCTGCTGAAGAGATAGATTCTGCTGAAGTAGAGATTCAGCATATTATGTTTCTACGGATATAGTTATTCCGTGTTATTTATTAGTTTGTTAGGATATGCATGAGCTATTTTAGGTAGTGATATGCATTTATTTTATATTTTATTATTGTATTAGGGTTCCTGGTGTATAAAAGGAACACTAGGCTTTTATTTTAAAAGACGCTTCTTGAAAGAAAAACACTCCAGGAAAAATATTTTGAGAGGAAGCAATAGAGATCCATAGAGGATCATTGTTTTATTAGTGAAAAACCTTGTTGAAACTTTGATTGTTATTATCATTTTTCCGCTGTGCAAATTATTGTTTCTATTATCCTAGATTGGGCTTGATCTTTGTTCAACATTTTGTTTTTTGAAAAAAAAAGAAAAGAAAAGAAAAGAAAAAGCATAATCCTTTATAACAAGTATCATCTTAACCTTCTGAAATGACAAAATACTAGGGGTAAACCTTTAAAAGTAGTAGCATAATCCTTTAAAACCATAATCCTTTAAAACAAGTAGCATCCTCACTTCAATGGGATGAACCTTGAAGAGTGGGTAGCTCTAATACCGGGTCTACCGTGCTTAACAGGCTTGTATGAGATACAAAACTCAAACAAGGTAGTGTCCAATCATCTCAGGGTTGATTTAAATATGGTTGAAGGTCTTACCACTCTACACACCAACAACGCTACCAATCATCGGTAGACATGTCAAGCAAAACATTGAGATCAACTCCACAGAAACTGAACTTCTTGAACGTCCTCTTCTTCGCGACTGCAACATCTGGTTCTTGGCCCTCTCAGGCTTGCTGTTATGGTTTCTTAACTTCCCTAACTTACTCATATTATGTTACAAGGAATTTTGTACTACCAGTACTAACATTTTACTACTGTTATATATAAGGAACTTAGTACTGGTGAGCCGATAAAGCCGTGTGAAGGCCACCCAACCCAACCCATTAAATACCCACCCAACCCATTAAATACCCACCAAACCGATCAACCACAGATATTTCCATCTCATTTAATCCCATCTCATATAATACCCACCCAACCGATGAAAAACACACACACAAACACACATATTCAACCTTGTAACCTAAATTTCTCTTAAACCTACATATCCTATAACGTTACTTCACACAAAATGAAGGCCATAAACAAAAAAGGTATTGTTATTTCTGTTTTGCTATGTAGTTGGGTGTATTTAATTAAAAAAGGTCAATATAGGGACCTTTTGTGTTAACATTTAACTGTTTCTAAAGCTGTATTTTTACAGTTGTTATACCTCCTGTTCAGCCTACTAAGCCTGTTAATGATAGTTTCAAGACTGTCAATCACAAGAAGAAGGGAAAGCAAGGAGGTTCTACAATTTCGGGTCAAGGGGGTTTACTAAACCTGTTGTAGGTAAGCAATTTCAGTATCAACCCAAAAAGAATCCTCTTGAGCCTAAGAAAGCTGGTGGCACTAAGAAGAAGACTTCTGATGTGGCTAGTTCTAGTGGTACTAAGATTTCTACATCTAACAAATTTGATGCTCTTAATATGGATGATACGGATACATTTGGTATTCCTATTTATGACACCAACAAGGATGTGGATGATGGTCGTACAATGGAAGTTAATGAGGATGAGTCGGTTAAGACTGGTACTACATCACAAGAACCGCTTGTGAGTGATTCAATGGGAACTAAGGATGTTGGTTCTACTCCTATAGTTGATAAAATTAGTAAGCTTGAAAAGCTACTTATCGATGGGAAAGCTACCCTTGTGGATGATGAAGGTCATCCTATTCCGTCCGCTTCTGTCACTAAGAGGGCTAACCCATTTTCCAAGGTGGGTGAGGTTGTGGTTTCTGATAGTGAGGAGGAGGAGGTTCTTAACACGTTCGTCGAATCAGCAAATCTTTTTGGTGGAGGTCATGAACGTGAAGAGGAGCTTGACGACTATGATGATTACTCGAAGCAAATTTACGATCTTCCAGGGGAATTGGATGCTCTTAATGCCATTTATGGCTTTAATCTCCAAGATCGTAGGAAGTAGTTTATATGTTTGTCCGAGTCTTTCAATATTAGGTGGTAGTGGTTTTATTTTCTTGTCTAGAAAATAGGAAGTATCTTGTTATGTAAGCTTTTCGCCTATGTAACGGGCTGAGATATGGGATTCACTCATATCCGTTGTACTTAAATGTTTTTGGAGTAATATATTTACCGGGTCGTTGACCTTTTACCCAAAAAAAAACCTCTGAGTATATCATTGGTCCTGTTGATCCTGATTATGCCCAGTATTTAAAGCTTCAAGGTCCAAAAGGTTCAAGTATCATTCCAACAAGCTCTCATTATATCATTGGTACTGCTGATTCTGCTTATAGCAAGTATGTAAAGCTTGAAGCTATCAAAGATTCAACCTCCACTCCTGCAAATAAGCCTTGAAGCAGTTAATTATGGCAGTTCATGATAATAATGTGTTTTGATGGTATAACCAGTATCTCTTTTGTAATGAATAATAGTTTTATGTTCTTTTATTATTGGTAATGATTCTGCATTTCTTGACTCTCATGTACTGTTTTATTTAATTTTGTCAAAAAAGGGTTTATGGCACCATGCGCAAATATTTACCATTAAATGAAAGACAACACTTTTTATTCAAGTGAATAATCAAAATGGTTCAGTTAGTTGACTTTATTAAGTCAAACTACAGCCTTATGGTTTGTTGACTTCCCTAAGTCAAACTACAGCCTTATGGTTTGTTAACTTCCCTAAGTCAATCATATTATGCATTGAACAAGCAAACAAAATACTTCACAATAACAAGCCACATTCACTTGATCACAAACCATTACGATTTAGCCATTATTCAAACAAGAAATTTCATTGACCATTGACAAACATTACAAACGACAGCTTCACCACCTAACTATCATCATCTACTCGAAAATACTAAAAGCATTCACCCACCACCATCAGAAACTAACAACAACTACTACACAACACATATCAAGCAGTTAAATAAACATACAATGCAAACAAAACCCAACTGATGATGATATACTTTTTGTACTTGGACCGCTGTTTTTCAAGCTCTTCAACAACACCTCGTAGAGCATTAATCCTCCTCAACAAACCAAGGATAATGTCTACTGACCTTGGGCACATCGGAGGATCTAACCATCCCAAAAAAGGACAGTTTGAGCCCTGAAACAACAAAGTGTGTAAATAAGCAACACATTTTTTTAAATAAACAACACAATGACAAACTTACAATTGTCGGACACCCAAAAAAACGGCGACCTGGATTCCTGTTTGTCCAAAAAGTCTTGACAACAGCGGGTTTACCACATGTGCAAACCACCATCGTTGCTCTGTTTTTCTTTTATGAAGATGTGTATTTTACACACTTATTATGTGCACGATGGACGGGTGTTTACATGGTTCACTTCTGGCCAACGGTCGAATTTTTACACAACACGCATCAAATATTAGGGACGAAACATGCAAAGCGTTTGCTACAATATACAAACGGCATTAGGGACGAACGGTGAGAATATGAAATAGGTGAAAAGACGAAAAAACCCAAGCTTGCCACATCAGATAACGGACGGACATAACGTCCGTCTGCCAAAACGCGCTCCCAGGGACCAAACGAGCCGTCGTTTGACAAGTTCAGGGACGAAAGTGAAAAGAAAAATAGTTTAAGGACGATACACCAGAATCTTGACAAGTTTAGGGACGAACGGTGAAATTTTGTCTAATATAACAAAAGTCAATGTTATAATAAAATATATATTTGTTATAACTAGTTTTCTTTTTCTTTTAGTTCTACTCCATTATTTTGTATGTGGCAAAAAGAGAATACATTAGTATTAAATATTGATTACTTAATTAGTGAAAGATCTCAAAACAACATGAAAATTAACTTGATGTGGTGATAAAAAAAAGCCTCATGCAATGAAATTTTACTAAAACCGTGGCATATATATGTTCAAGTTGATGCTGCAACCATATATCATATCAAGCTGTCTCAATTTGTCAAAAATGATGAATAATGTGGAATGCTCAAAAACTTATTATAGCTAAAATAAGATTCGAGGAATGATATTAAAAAATGATGAACAAATAATAGCGCGATCAATATACTCGTGTCTATATCTAATCAAACTTTACAACATATTTAAACCGCCAAAAATTTACTAACCAAAGACGGATAATGGCTACGTAGTGTAGTGTTTGGTATGTAGAAATCTAATAAGTAATAGAATAAATCCTTGTAATGGAATTAATATTTGGCTTTAAGTTTTGGAATAGAATAACTTATTTCGTGATTCACTTCATTAATTACGCCTGTAACCATCATTTTCATTCCAAGTCTACCCTTGTTTTTGTTTCATTACATTATGACATTTCATTTATTTCATTCATTTTTGAATGTCCATTGCAACATATCAATCCACATGTGAAAATATTCATTTAATTGTGATATAAATAGAATAGTACTCTCATTTAATACATTGTTCAATTCATTCCTTCATCGTTACATTTCGTTTAACAAAACAAAGTTACACAAAAAAGAAAGTCGGTTCAACTGGTATACTGCAAACAACATAAAAGGTAAATCACCTGTATATACTCTATATGCATATTTCACTTGTTCTACAAGTAAGTAAATAATGCTATAGAAGTAAATATTCTTGATAGGGCTAGGTTTTTAATTTTTTTTTCTCGAAAGTTGTTCAAAACAATAGCTATGATCACAAGTGTCAAAAAGAAATGACAACATGTCATTGTGCCAGGTCATCAAGAAGCCTCCTCAGTCCTACTTCGAAGCTTGATCTGTCCCATTCACTTCCCTGCATAAAATGCATGACAACTTTTGATAACTTTTTCTAATGTTGTTTTTTAAAAAAATATAGATCTTTTTCATTTAATCCCAACACTAGTAATTTTTAAAAATTTATCAACAAATTCTATTATATAAGACACCATATTATAACTTCTTTTTTATTATTTTGTTAGTTCATAATTGATGAAAAATGAACAACCACGCACCTATAAAAGTTGTCATTATAAAATCTCATTGTAATGTACGGGTATTCGTATAGTATTAATAAACCGAGTTATTTATATTTTGAAACAAATAAATGACATCCAATAATAGTAATGAGATTGAATGAAAAAGTAAAAGATCTTTGATAACATAATCTTGTTGATTTTGTCTAAGTATCTCTTATTTAGATATATTTTCTAATAAAAACTCATTTGATTTTAATGTATATTTTATTAAAACTTATTTACCTTAACTAAACGTGTTAAAAATTATTTATTTGTTGAAATAGCGAGTTTTGTTTTGGAAATATTCTTAATTAAGAAAAACCTAAACAAAACTCACAAGGTTGTTATTAGCAAATCTCAAAAATCATAACCTAAATCATTTTCATTTTATTTAATAAAAAATTGAGAACTTATTGTAGGGGAAAACCTTATCTACCCATAAAACTTATTTTTTGAATTCAAATACAAATAGCTTATGCTACGTTAGGTCAAAAAAGTTGATGAACATGTTCCAGGAAACCATAAATAATGGATTATGAATTAGTTTTAGTAAAATGCATGAGTAAGTGTAACGTAGAATGGTGGTTTTCATGTCATTAATCTAATCTTTAGTTTATAATGAATCATGAGAAGCTTCTCAGATGATGTTTTATAAAGTTGAAATCATAGAGTAAGATTTGTTTATTTTGATTTTTATTTTTTTTGTTGGAAATATAAATAAAGCTTATTCTATGGTAGGTAAAAAAAAAATAAAAAATAAAAATAAAAAGTTGATGAACATGTTCAGTATACCACAAATATAAGATTATTAGTTCTAATAAAATGCATGAGTAAGTGTAACTTAGAAAGTTGGTTGTCATGAATCATGGAAGCTTCTTAGATGATGTTTTTTATTTATTTATTATTATTATTATTATTATTATTATTATTATTATTATTATTATTATTATTATTATTATTATTATTATTATTATTATTATTATTATTATAATAATAATAATTATTATTATTATTATTATTATTATTATTATTATTATTATTATTTAATATTTGCATGAATCTGTAAGATCCAAATTTTAGGTCATTCACGTGCATTCAAACTGAATAATGATACACATGCATGTATTTATACCTGAATTCTTAATCTCAAAATAACTCGATTGGTGACAGCTTCTGTATCCAACACTCGAGTTCCAACATCTATAGACATGACACTTACATTCTCGACTTGTTTAATGAACTCCAACACCCGAATAACCAAATCCACCAGTATCACATTCCCTCCTGCATT
This sequence comes from Artemisia argyi, assembly GCA_030686995.1. Lineage (NCBI taxonomy): Eukaryota > Viridiplantae > Streptophyta > Magnoliopsida > Asterales > Asteraceae > Artemisia > Artemisia argyi. Next base: position 4,009,336 of record CM060708.1, on the reverse strand, counting down.
CACTTCCAAGTCAACCACTCGTGCTTGTGAAGTTGATTCACCAATGTCGGTGATGACAACTACAGGACCCTCTCCAGAAAAACGAAGGGAACCTTCATTAGCTGGTTCTTTCCCGCCATGCTGACCAGCCTCCAAAATCTGATTTCTTTTGTTAAGCTCCTCGACTTGAGACTTTAAAGAAGATATGTACTTCATTGTGTTTAGTAATACTGATGCCTTATCCTTCTAAGTGATCATAAGCCATGTATAAAAAAATAAGTAATAAGAGACTTGATTAAGAAACCTAAACTTGTAGTTATTTTTTTAAAGAAATGAAAAACTAACATGTAAGTTTAATCAGAATATAATGTAAATTTCACTTTATACATCTTAATCGATCTCTTTAAAAAAAATAGTAAACATGTGTTATAATTAGTAAACTAGGGTTTCGTTTTTGTTACTACTATATATGATAAAATAAAATAAAAAAGGAAGAAGAAGATGCAAATTAGATATACCTTGGACCCTGGAGGAATCAGTGATCTCAAAGTTTGAAAGCTTTCTTTGAGTTTTTCTCTTCGCTTCCTCTCTGCTATCACGTGATGAAATTGATTGCTAGTAGGTCTAGTTGTTTGGACTATTTGATCTCTTCGAGCACGAGCCTCACTTAGATTTCGGAAGAATGAAAGTGACCTTCTGTGAAGATTTTGCCGATTTGGAACTTGTTGTTCAATAGGTCCTAAACTTGCTCCATATCTCTTAAAAGCACTAGCAACCAGAGGGGGTTGGCGCTGGTATGGAAATGAAGAAGAAGGAGTAGGAGAAGTAGAAGAAATGGCTGCAAGAATTGCTCTTGTCATTACAGCTTCTTCGTGTTCTCTTGATGGTATCGACTGAGAGGTTCTAATTTGTTCTAAAGCTTGCCACAGAGGATCTTCTGATCTCAGTATTGTTCTTGACTGTGGTGTTTGATTTGGTGCTTGTTTGTCCATAAATGGTTCTGTGAGAGCAAACATTTCGGACATATAAGGAGTGGAATGAAGCCTGTTGAAGAGAAATGGCAAGTTCTCCACGCTACTGTCCATTGATAATGATCTTAAAGATGATGAAGAAAATGAAGCCTGAGCTTGCTCAAGTCGCTGAGGAAGCACTCCTTGCAGGAAATCACCTAGAAATAACTTCTTCAACTCGATTTCAAAGTTTATAATCTACAATTTAAAAAAACCCGAAACCATTTAAACGATTTATATAATACTAATATAATCTAAAATAAACATAAACACCGAAGAACAAAGGATTACAATGTGAAAGATGAGAATTACATTTCTTACTTGAGATGAGTCAATGGTCATGCCAAGCTCAATCTCTCCATTCTCGCTCCCCATAAATATTGCAGTCTGTAATGGAAGTTTATAATCATCATTGTATGTGTGATCAATAATTAAAATACAAAGTACTACAACTGATCGATTTTTTTTTAGCCTAGCTATTTCGCAAGATCCTTAACGATAAGTAGCTAAAAAATACTACGTAAATGATAAAAGTGAAATAAAGTGAGTTTAATGGACTGAATCTTGAGCTAAATGACAACATATATCGGATACCTTAATCCCTGCTTCCTGCAAGATAAAATAGAAATACATATTAGCTTCAACTCTTACATGAATTAAACTAAACTTATAATTAATTATGAAGTGTAATTACTTGATAAAATTGTAGCTGTGCAGAATTTGATGCCAAATTTAAGAGATCCAACTCATTCTGCTCCATGTATGTAATATTGTGCATGAATGCAAACCCTGGAACTCCTCTAATAAGAAATATAATTCAGTTAAAACCCCTCACATACAATTGAGTTTTAGTAATACTCGTTATACAATAAAAGATTGTGTTTTTATAGTTCTTACCCACTATAATTATCAATCAAGAACATCGACTTTTTGTAGTCAAGAAATGACCTCAAGGAAAGACTCCCACATGATGTGCTTGCTTGATTATTTCCTTCTTTGTATACTCCGTCAATGAAGATCAAACAACTACAATTTGTGCATGAGTATCAAATATGATTAAACATTTGTTTTTGAACAGCAAAGAATATTGTATATAAAGAATCTAGCTTGAATGAGAGAGATGTACTTGGAAGGCTGAGAAAAGTGAGACCATAAGCAAATGTAAGTGAAACCAAAGGAGTCCATGATTTGTTGAAGCAAGCAAGCTCTTTCTGTTTCTTCAAGATTGAAAATGGAGTCCATTTTCAATAAGTTTTGTTTACAGAAACCTGTTGAGATTTTTAGGGTTGGTGTATAAATATGCATAAACACATGTGCATATATTTTGTCATTTATGGAAATTCATCCATGGTACTGGTTTGATGATTTCTTCTTCCATGGATGGTCCATTATATAGCATATGTCTATGTGTACGTATATGTGGAATTTTCAGGTACCTGCTGATATTTTTAACGTCTCTTACACTCTTTTTCTTTCGGTTGACTTTAAGTATTTAATTTGTTTTCATTCTGGATGTGTATATGTGGATCAAGGTTTATTTGGTTGGTGAAGAATATGTTTTATGCAACAACTATGATGATATTTTTATTTTTTTTAAAGATTAATGGTCAAATACCATATTAAAGTACTATACTTGCTAAGATAGTCACTTTTGGGTATCGAACAAATATTTTTCCTCATTTTGGTACCAAACTTTCATTAATGAGGCACTTTCTAACATTCTTGCCCCTGAATTTTTTATAATTTGAGGGGCAAAATCGTCACAAAATGCCTCAAAGAGACCAAAAAATGAAAATTTAGTACCCAAATGAAGAAAAAAATTTGTTCGATACCTAAAAGTGTATTTTAGAATAAGTATGATGCTTTTTTATGATATTACCCCAAGGTTAATTGATAATTTTTTAGCTTGAAATGGGAAAATTATATTATTTAGACTTATATATAAGCCATTGTTTAGTTTGTATCTCTTTATCATATTATTGCAGTATATGTCTCTAGCAATTTGGAAAGAAACCTTAATACACATTGTGTTTGAGCTGAGCGATATTTTACGAGAATTGGAATAGTAGTAATTGTAAACATCAAATATTCACAGGAAAATACGAGGTTGGGATGTCGAGAATGATGATAAACACGATACACCTTAGAGAGAGAAAGTAGAGAGAGAAAAGTGAAAGAAATAAGTGTTTATTAGCTTAAAAAATAATGAATTACACCACACTTTCTCACATTCTTTATGGAGAGTCATGAAGGGTATTTTTTTTTAGGTAAAAGGTCAAATGACCCGGTGATGGATCTGAACACCTTGAACTGTGTTAGATTGATACTTTGAGTTGTATCACTAAGTATGCGGAATCTACTTAGTAATACTTAGAAGTTAAATTGTGATCGAAATAGTTGTAGATGAATGAGAATAATGTATATATCAAACTGTAAGCTCCAATATTATTAAAGATAATAATATGAATTATCTTTGTATCACTAGGGTTACACCTTGAAGCTCTAAGAAAAACGTATATCTAACTTTAACCTAAGACCTCCTTTTATAGCACAAGGAGTCCTCTTCTACAAGATAAGTATAACTCTAATAGAATAAGATATACACAAGATCTATTCTATAATTATCATTACACGTTTCCTAACAATTATCCTAACAGCAGTGGTAATGATTGTACTATCAGTGGTAATGTGTTTCCACTGCAAGTGCTTTCTTCAGCAGTTGTAATATTTTCACTAGCCGTGGTAACTGTTTGTATAATTCCCAACAATCCTCCCCTAAACTTATGATTACTAGATAAATCAATAAGTTTCTTCAAATTGTCAGCATCCATGAGGATATGGGAATTCTTCCAAACACTTATCTTCTTTTTCTCAACTCCATGTCAGCCTTTGAACTTTGATCATAAATTCTCTGTAGCAGATCATCAATGATTTCATTTCTTTCCCAACATCTAAGCTTAACAGATATCATAACAGTAAGAACACCTGCTCTCAATGGATATTCCTTCTCAGCCAGCATAAACACATCAACACCAGCTTGAGTAGAAACATGATGTACATTGCTTGAATCATAGAATTTCCATAGAGTATTCATATTATGAGCTTCAAATCTCCAATATCTGTCACTAGGGTCAGGTTCATATAATCTTCTGAAGTGAACCCATAACTCTTGAGCTTTGACATCAACAAGTTCATCCTTCTTATACTGATCTTGGATTATCCTCCACAAATTATCCAGGTCTTCTCTATCACAAGATCTAACAATATCTTCAAAATCTCTGCAAATCTCAAAAGGTGAAGATCGGTGGGATCACCCTGGTCCCATGCATCATAAGGATGCCAACCGGACCCTCCCCCAAGGACCCGGTCCCAGGCAATCAGCACCTGTCCCAGTGACTGTACTTATCAGGAGGTGGGCTATGAACCCTGGCTATTATCTCAAAAGACCCCTCGCTGACCAGTCAATCTGAGCATTTGCGGTGGGGGGATGGTATCAACAGAGCATGTGGTCCTGCCCCACTTGAGGACTTCCCGGTAGGTCACCCAACCGGTACTACTCTCAGAGTGGCTCACTTAACTCTTTAAGAGTTACCCACTAGACCACATGCTAGTTGATAAAATCTCTGCAAATACTTGTGACTCCACCAGTTCTAATAATTTCCAAGCAACTCCAAAATCATCAGAATAGATTTCCCAACCAATCACTAGATGTCTTGATTGTAAAGGCTCTATGTTCAGCACATCAGTTTCAAGAACCACCATGTTAATAACTTGTTCTTCAGTTAGCTTGCTGACACCTTCTCTTGCTTGAGATAACTTCTGAGTCTTTGATTTCTTAACATCTTGAGATTCAAGACTCACACCTGATCTTTTTGTTCTCTTAAATTCTAGTTCTGAATCCATAGGAATGAATTTACTATCTTGTCTTTTAATCCTGTAGTAAATACCTTCAATTTGATCATGTGACATTCCTTTGAATTGTACCATCTTTATATTTCCAACATGGCAACAAAAAGTCTTCATCTCAGCAATGATCTGTGCCTTTGTAGGTTGCCTTGGCTTCTTTTGACGTTTTCTTACATCTCCAATAATATCATCAAGAGCCTGTTGATTCTTCATTTGAATGAAATCTTTCAACAGAGCATACCTTTGATCTTCATTCAAAGTTGTATCAACAATGAGTTCAACTGCCTTCTTCCTAATCATTGGATCATTTGCAATCATAAACTCAATCTCTTCTTCAGTAGGCACATAAATGAACATTGGAGGTTTCTCTTTTAGCACTGTTGGTGGTATCACAGAAATTGGTTCTTCAATTATTGTTTCCAATTTATCCAATCTCTTAGCTTCCATAAAATTTGCAACTTCTTCCTCGTCTTGTCTTTTCTTCTCTGCAAGATCATCTTCCTCTAGCTTTCTTGAAAGTTCAACATCATAGTTGATTTGAGCTTGTTTCCTCTTAGAAATCTTTCTTGACTGTTGCTCAGATGATTCATCAACAATGTGAACTTTGCCCTTTTCCATTCTCTTTCTTTGAAATTCTGCATCAGCAACATCCAATGCTTCTTCATTAGTTTCCACTGTGTCTTTATTAATTTCCACTGCTACAGCAAAAACTTCCTTAGATCCAACTGCTTCATCTTCCTTTTCTTGAACATTATCAAATCATCAAGTTATGTAAAAACTTGTTCAAAATTAAGTTACCTCCCCTTAAACTCTGCATCAGTTTTAATCTTCCCCTGTTTGTAAGAATCTCCCAAATCTTCACTAAAGTTATCTGAAGCAGTATCTTGAGGTGAAGATGAAGATGATAGCACAAGCTTGGCAGATCTGTGCTTCTTAAGAGTTTCAACTTCTGCCTTTAAACTCTGGATCTCTGCTTTCATCATGGTAAGCTCTGTGACATGTTGTTGATTTGTATGTGTCAAATCTTTCTCCAGAGCTTTAACCTGTTTGACTAAATTTGTACAAAGTTCCATCAATTCCTTTTGTTGCACACTGCCCTCAACACTTCCAACTGTATTACCTGTTGGGAGAGGTGAATTATAGGGCATGGATTCAGGCTCTTCTCTAGTTGGACTAGATTGAAGCCCAAAACCACCACTACTTGTTCCTGCACCAAAAGGCTCAAAAGCAAGCAATGTTGAGATGGGAGGAGTTGGCTGTTTTTGCCTCCTCTCATAAGTATGTGTGACTGCAGGGGTATGTTGAATAGTTGGAACAACAATTCGGGGTGTGATGGGATACAGCTAGGATTGCTGCATCTTCACCCTGTACTTGTGTAATCTTTGAAAGCATTTAAGGAAAAAGTGGTTTTATCTCCCCATTCCAAAGTGCTGATTCCTTAGTCATATTTTGAAAAACTTTTTGCTTAAGGCAGGGGGATTGATAAACTCTTTTGTGGGTTTGCAGTGGAAAATAATTTAGCACTACTTGCACAAACCTTGGATACATAAAAAATTTATATGTAATCTTTACATTGCTTTTCATATTATTAAAAATAAACTTTGAAAAGTTGAAAGTCCTGTCAGTGGCTAAGCAAACTAAAGCATAAGCCATGGTTGAACTGAATTGTTCATAAGAAGTTTGTTTAGGACTTAGACAATGTAAAAGAGTATGAATGAAAAATCTCCAATGGGAACAAAAACATCCTTTATTGAAAGTAACCTTTTTATCAGATGTATCATACCCCATTGAGGCTATATGTGTATGAATATCAAAATTAGGTAAAGTGATGATACCATTGAGATCATCCAATTGGAGAATTCTCCTCAAGGATGACTCAGTAACATCAATTGTTACCCCATCCACTGTAGCTCTAAGAGCGTCCACAGGTTCTTGTGTGTTTCCCTGTTCAAGAGTTATGGACTCCACAGTGTTCTAGAACTGTTTGATATGAGAAACATAGATTGTAGGATTGACAGTTAAAACATACCTTATATGGGTAGAATTGAGAAAATCCACAATCTCATGAAAAACAGGGCCACTCTTTTCGTAAGTAGATAATTCACAAAAGATTTACCCTATTAATATGGAAACATAGTTATTTTATAATGGATAGTTAAAAATAAGATTACTGACACAACAATTGTAACGGCTAGTTCACCAGTGGTAAAAATTACTGTTGCAGTGATAACTGTGAACTAGTAGTGGTAAAATTTCACAAAATTTCAAAGAACAGTGGTAAGTAAAACAAGTGAAACTAGCTACTCACTACAAAAAAAGGGGCTTTTTGGGACGAACCTTTTTGGAACAGTAATAAAAGAGTGCCAAATACGAGTATTTGGCACTGTCTCGATAACCGTACCAAAAAAATAGGTATTTGGGACAGCTATTGTCAAACTGTTCCAAATACGTATGCATTTGGAACACTGTCTAATGGCGGTGCCAAATGCATGTGTAATTGGAACGGTTTCCATTAGCGGTCCCAAATACTTATGTATTTGGGATAGTTGGTACCACCAGTGCCAAATACCTATATGTATTTAGAACGGTTTTTGTGCCAAATACTTGTGTATTTTGAACGACTTTTTTAGAATGTGGAAAATATCAATGTATTTGGGACATATTTTATAAACAGTTTTGAATGCATGTGTATTTGGAACATCTTTTAAAACATGATGCAATGCACATTTTGTTTCACAGGTCTTGACAATATATTTATGATTCAAACATGTGAACAAATGGGGTAGTTCATGTATTGGTTACTCGTGGCTGGCAAGTATCTGACTATATACGCCATCTAAGGTATCCCGCGACCATTTTCAACCCGGCCTCCTTTTCGTTTACCATTCCCAAATGTGTAACTAGTTAGTTTGAACCGACCTCTTATGACAAAGCCTTATAGTATAGGCTTACCACTAATTATGAAATTTGATAATTATCATACTTTATAAGTCAATGTTTAGATAGTTACCAAAAAATAACATATATCCTTAATTTAAGGTAGGAATTTTTGTTAACAACCTTCGTTGACCTTATATTATTCAATACCCAAACATCTAAAGGAGTACCCATTGCGCATGTGTATCGATCTATTAATTATTATTTTCAACATATAAAGCAGATAAAACATGACTCGGGCTGGCTCGATTATTGAACAAGGCTAGATGAAGCATGCACACGCTATTATAATATGTATAACGAATATTAAAGAGCAACTCAAGTGTGTAAAATGTTATTTTAAATTAAATAAAACTTAATTTGTACAACCAAATTATATTATATGAATGATGAGCTTATGAACTTATTTTATTTTGGCTTATATTTCATAAGCCCCAATTTTTGGGCTTTTGAGATTTATATGCTCATATATTAGTATATTATAATAAACTAAGCTCACAAATCGCAAAATAAGCCAAAAAATTGAAGCTTATACAACCAAAACACAAATAAGCTCATAAGCACATATAAGCTTAAATAGAAACCTCTATAATAACCAATATTTTGAAAACTGGGTTTGAAATCGACCCGGTCGAGTCACCGGACATCGGGTCAATTGGTTCGATCGGTTCAACCGGGTTTCAATTTATTATTTTAATTTTTTTTCGACCGGGTCAACCGGTTCGACCGCCGGGTCAACCCGGGTTTTTATTAAAAAAATTTGGAAAAACGGAACTCGGCCGGGTTTCGAGAACCGGGTTGACCCAGGTCAATCAAAACCAGGCGGGTCTAACCGGTTAACCCGGTTTTAGAAACGCAAGTTTTTTTGATCATTTTTTTTGCCAGAACTGGTTTAAGCGGTTGACATGGCCGGGTCGACCCGGGTTTCAAAAAACACTGATAATAACAAACTTACAAATATAATAATAAAGTAAAAAAATAAAACATGTTCTCGGATCATTAAACATATACACAATTATAAAAGCAAATAAATCTCAATACACATATGACATATAGTCCCACACGCTTAGCAAACACTTTTATAGCATCAGTTTACCAACATACATGTTTAACATGAATTTTCGTTAATTTCATTCCCTCCAAAATTTCCCTCCCATTCGAGTGTGATCTCGACTTTCTCTCCACACATATTGTAGATGTGATTTGAAATTGAAGAGCATGATTCACGCCTATAAATTCCCCTAAATTTATTGAATGCCATAACCAAAAGTATTTCTGCTACCTAGGGTTTAATAGTTTGAGGTATCAATTCAATCATCTTTAATATTAAATTGATTGATTGTATGATTTATGTTTGGCTTTTTGAATCTAACAATTGGTCGATTGCGTGATATATTTGTTTGATTGCTAGAAATAAGTATGGTTTATTTGTTATGATGTTGTTTGTGGCTAGTGGGTTAATTCATTTTGGATACGCTCTAATATAATGTTCATTTCAAATTTATCAGTTTTAGCTTTCTTTAGTATATGCTGCGTAGGAATTAGTGATATGCAGGTTAAAGCATTTGGTTACTTGATTATAAAGGGGGTGTTTGTTTCGGCTTATATAACCTGATTATGGCTTATTTGGTTTCGGCCTTATGTTTCATAAGCTCATTTTTTGTGGGTTATTTTGCAACTTTTTGGCTTATATAAGATTATGAAACATTAGACCAAAAGTTTTGTTGCTTCGGGTCCAACTAGGGTCGGGTTAGGGTCTCATATAGTTTGTTATCGGGTTATCAGGTCGGGTTGACCCGATAAACTTGATAAGCCATAATGACCTTTTAGAAAATGTATAATTTTTGAACTAATTCCTTGTTTTCATTGTCTGTTAGTCACATTTATTAATCAATAATCTTGCTTACACGAAATATGATAAATTTCATATTTAAATTTGGTTATGGTGCATTGCATTTGCATGTTTACATCAGTAGTTCTCATTTTTTTTTTTTTTTTTGCTGCTTCATAAGATATAAAACGACATGCTACTGCCCAAAAATCTAATGCTTTTTTACAATCTAATTCTTTCTTCATTATAGATTGCGACACAGGGAAATACTAGTGCCGTATAAGTTCTATGTTTAAGTTAATTTCGTGTTGGGTGATATTTTAATAAATAAAGCAAATTGTGAGATGAGATTAATATGTAACCCGATAGACCCAACCCGACAACCCGCAACCCGATAGACCAGATAGCTTATCGGGTCGGGTTGCCAGTTAGTTTTAATTTTTTCAAAACCCGATAGACCCGACCCGATAACCCGATTGACACCCCTAGTCTCAGTATTTGCTTACTTTATTACATGGTCTGCAACTTGCTACTGATCCAATTTGCGTATACTCCTACTGATCCAATTTGCCTACTCATGCTAATTCAATTTTATTTTCCTACTTATTACATGGTCTGCAAGTTGCTACTGATCCAAATATTATATGTACTTAGTTTTATTTTTAAAATATATTGAAAGCTTATTTTTGTAGATATTATAGGTTTCAAATATGCACGTCTCCAATACTTACCTTATTACAGTACTGATTTGCGCATCTATTTTGGTATTATATGACATGGTATGCTTACGTGATTACTGATTTTTTTCATCTATTTTTGTATTATATGACATGATATTCTTGACTAGGTACTAATTTAGTATTGCTAGTGAGTTGCGCTAATCTGTTTGAATAAAGCAGTATAGGAGTTGTTTGTTGTGTATCTGATATAATTATAGTTGAAGTGCTTGTATGCTATACCTCATCATTATTGTACCAGCGTAGAAAAACATAAATTTTCAAAGGTATTGTTGTCGTTAGGGATGGATACGAGTTGGATGTATCTGAAGGATAGAACATCATCACAGTTTACCAAAGGTGTTGAGTTATTCTTGGACTCAATAAAAGATCACTTTTAGGCATTGCTGGAAAAACAAAAGATCACTTGAATGCCCGGCTTGACCTAAGAGAATTAAACATTAGACCTTCTTTACACCCTCAAGAAACTAATTCTAGTAGAATTTTACTACCACCAACTTGTTTTACATTGGGAAAAGATGAAAAATATCAGTTTTTGAAGTTGTTGAAGGATCTTAAGGTACCTGATGGATATGCGTCTAATATTTCATGATGTGTCCATCTCAAAGAGCATAGCATTTGGGGTTTAAAGAGCCATGATAATCATATTATCTTGCAACAGTTACTCCCACTTGATGTGAGAAGACTTTTACCAAAGCATGTTGTTGAAGCTCTAATCGAGCTATCAAACTTTTTCAGAATATTGTGCTCAAAAGTTAACTCAAAAAATGATCTACCAAGACTTTAAGATCGTATTTCACTTACACTTTGCCATCTTGAAAAGATTTTCCGACCATCTTTCTTCGACATTATGGAGCACTTGCCTATACACTTGGCTGAAGAGGCGTTACTTGCTGGACCTGTACAATATCGGTGGATGTACCCAATAGAGAGGTACATTTGGTTTTTAAGTTATCTGATTATAAGTATTATTATTTTTTGTTTATGTAACTATATATTTGTTTTACTCAGGTACTTATTAACATTAAAGATGTATGTTCGTAATCGAGCCCGCCCAGAAGGGTGTATTGAAAAGGAGATTTAATGGAAGAGTGCATGACATTTTGTGCAAGGTATCTAAAGGACATCGAAACTAAGTCCACGCGGCCTGAGCGAAATTATAGTGATGAAGATAACGCGGGTTCTCATTTTGGAATAGAAACTCCTTTTCTTCTTGATCGTTTGTCAATGGAGCAAGCACATCGTTACATACTAGATAGTACCAACGCGGTTGCACCATATAAAGAGTACGTTGATTGTTTTCATTACATTATTACGTAAATAAACTAGTAGTCTTGAACTTGGCGCATATGTAAAACAGTTGGCTCTACTAATTAAGGCCCCTCAAATTGTTAAGCTGAGCCATGCTAGACTGCATATAACTATATATTAACAAGGATATATAAGTCATTATTTCCTGTTTACTTTATGCTATAAATAGGGTAGAGTGTATATTGATTTAAGTATCAGTTAGTATATGTTATAACAACTATGTCTTGTAATCTTAGGGGTGTATAAGGTAAAGTAAAACAAGTTTGGTCACATTTTAGTTTTTAGAATCTAGAGTGCTGTAATATAACAACTACTTTAAAAACGCCCTTTCCAGTTTGTCTATGATCTTACTACAGGGGATGAGATTAATCATCTTCTACAAACTACTATAAAAATTAGAAGGACAAAAGAAGTTGGCCTTTTTACAAATTACCTATTGTTAGTAAGCTAAGTACTTCATCAATATTAAAAAGCCATAATGAGCTCAACTGATATAAATGTATAGTTGCACACATAGATAATCATACAGTATATGGTTTAGGAAATTTATTGGATTTTTTGCAGTAGTGATTCAATCTCATCTTCGACTCTATTATTATGCAAAGCCTCCCAAACTTGAAATTTTGTATTGGTATTTTGTTTTTGCGCTACTAGTTAGGAATTAAGTGTCATTCTATTATAAACAAACTTGATATGCTAGAATTATGACACATTAGCACATAAGGAATTTGACCCATATCTTATTGTAAGTGTGCTGTGCTCAAGCACAGCTAAAAAATTAACTATTAATATTAACTACTGTACATATTTTATTATGCAGGAGACATTTGCGGTCCCTCCAAAAGTTAGCCCCTCGTGAACGTCAGCGCCTTCATAATAAAGACTTCCCATCTTGGTTTAGAGCTGATGTAAGTGCTGAATATCAGACTAATTTTCATAAACCAGTATGCTCTTTATATGGTTTAATTATTTTCATTTTAATGATTATAGGTACTAAAACAAGTTGCAGAAAAGAAGGTGTTAACGACAGCAGTCATAGACATGGCAATGGCTAAGAGATATAATGGATTTAGATTTAGAACAAGGATCTTGGGCGTATTGTTTTTTACTTTATTGTATTCAAGTGACCATGTTTACTTGATTTTATTGGTGATTAATAAAAATTGAGTTCAATTTATTTTGGCTTCGATTGAATTATATTTGCGAAAAATTGAGATGGTTGGTTGCTATGATGACTAACTAATTAACGAATGCAAAAGCGTGCCAAATGACTTATATAGCAAACGCAAAAATATGCCAAATGTTTTTTGGAAAGGCGGATAAAAATGTGCCAAATACGTTTGGCACGAAATTGTAAACCGTGCCAAATACGTTTGTCACGGTATATTAAACTGTCCCAATTAATTTTGGCACGATAAATAAAAATGGTACCAAATAAGATTTCGGCACGGTAAATGAATTGGTACCAAATACGCATTTTGGCACGGTAAATACAAACTGTACCAAAAAAAGCATTTGGAACGGGAAATGAATTGGTACCGAATACACATTTGGCACGGGATGTAAAAGTGTGACGAATGCCCATTTGGAACGGAAGATTATCAGTTGTGCCAAATACCTCACTCATGGCACCCCAAAGTTAAACCGTCCCAAGAACTGTGCCAAATACTATTTAGCACGGTTTCAACCCGATCCAAATGTATTTGGCACCCTCATATTTAGGACGGAGCCAAAAGTGTGCCAAAGCCGTGCCAAATAGCATTTGGCACGGCTTTTTGAGTATTTGGCACATTTTTGCACCCTCCCAAATACCACTTTTTCTTGTAGTGTAATCATAGTTTTTAGCAAACTATCAGCTATAAACAAATTTGATATGTCTTTACCATGAGCCGTTTGCTATGGACTAGCCAACTCTTCATCACTTGGAATATGGTGAGTTGATGACCATATAGTTTTTGGTAAACTATCAACCATAAACGGATTTGATAAATCTTTACCAGTAGCCGTTTGCTCTGGACTAGTTGATTAGACATGGTAAATCAAAAACCATTTGTTGTGTGTCTAAGATACACACCTTATAACTCCAATGTCTCAAACAATATGGGTTTGTATTCTGCATAGTTAAGTAACACCTAAAAATTAACCCATAAAAATAAACTCAAAGTAAATTTTTGACCAAGTTACTATTCACAAAAATATCTTTTCAAAGACAACCCGATAATATCTAAATTTACTCTTCCAACCTACCAAAACAGGTAAGAGTAAATATCCTTCATTAATTGGCATTCGACCTTGACTTTGCTTATAAAAAGGGGCTCATTAACCTTTAGTTTTTATCAACACTAATCTTCAACATCACAAACCCTACATCAACATAATGAGCTGGTTTCCAATTGTCTACATATCATCAGATGATTCTTCTGATAATGAGGAGATAAGTAATTGCTCAAATTCAGAGGAACCTTCTACTGGGTGGAGTGATTACTTTCCTCCAAGTGCTGCCACATCTACATCTTCCAATATGAAATCCAAGAAGATTGCAGCTTCTCCTGCTCCATCCCTGGAGTTCTATTCAAGTTCATCCTCTGATAATGATGATCCAACCTACACTCTTTCCAAGAAACTTCCAAGAGCCCTCACTACAACATTGGAGTCAGCCATAGTCAACATGAAGTGGCCTGCTATTGAGAAGCCTACACAACTGCCAAAGCCTCCCAAGCAAGTTTTGGGCCTTGCTTGTCCAAGAAAGCAACTTTCTTCTGATGACAAAAGAAAGAGATCTTCCAAGAGCAAGCATGATTATGAGGGTAAAGGGAAGAAACCCATGGAGTAGTTATGCTGAATGTTTAGGTGTTAGGTTGTTGATCTTTGTTTTGTGATGTAATGCTGATGACTGTCTTCTCTGAATGGTGATTATGTACTTTCTTTTGAATCAACAAAAGTACCTTTTCCTTTTTCCTTTATCACTGAGAGAGCCAATCTTTCCACTGTTGTATGATTATTTCCACTGTGCTTTAATTTCTCTGCATACAAGTTAGTAGAAAACATACATACATATACAAACAATATTAGTACCTAAAAACTATCCTGCAACACTGAAAAAGTATTAGACATCAAAGATTTATGGATTTAGCATTCCAATACCTGTTACCAAGTACTGAAACCTACCCACGTCAAGCCCTTTTGTTAATAAGTCAACATAGTTGTCATCAGTGTGAATTTTGACAACATTAATAAGCTTTTTCTCAAAACAATCTCTGATAAAATGATGTCTAATTTCAATATGTTTAGTTTTAGTGTGTTGCACAGGATTTTTAATAATGCATATGGTACTACTATTGTCTATATATATAATGGTGTTCATGAAATTGTACCCATAATCTAACAATTGATTCTGAAGCCATAAGATCTGAGCACAACAGCTAGCAGCAGCTACATATTCTGCTTCAGTAGTTGAAGTAGCCACCATTGTTTGTTTCTTGCACTGCCATGACACCAATCTACATCCAAGAAATTGACATCCTCCTGTAGTTGACCTTCTATCCAAACTTGCACCAGCAAAGTCACTATCTGAGTATGTGATCAATACCATAGGGGATTCTCTTGGATACCATAATCCTAGAATAGGATATGTCTTCAAATACCTAAAGATCTTCTCTACTGCTGTCATATGTGATGTCTTTGGAGTCACTTGAAATCTTGCACAAGCACATACAACAAACATAATGTCTGGTCTTGATGAAGTGAGATACATCAAAGAACCAATCATAGACCTGTAGGTGTGCACATCAACATCAGCACCACTAGCATTCTTCAATAATATATGAGTAGTCTTATCAGCAGGGGTATTTGAAGGTTTTGCATCAGTGAATTTGAACTTTCTTATAATCTCAGTCACATATTTGTCTTGACTGATAAAAAAGCCTTCTGTACTCTGTTGTACTTGCAGCCCCAAAAAGAATGTAAGTTCTCCCATAGAACTCATTTGAAATTCATCTTTCATTAGCTTTTCAAACTCTTTGCACATCTCTTGTCTAGTAGATCCAAAGATGATATCATCAACATATACTTGAACAAGTAGAATATCACCTTTGTCTTTCTTGATGAACAAAGTTTGATCAATCTTTCCTCTATGAAACCCATTATTCATCAAATAAGTAGCTAAGGTTTCATACCACTTCCTTGGAGCCTGATGTAAGTCATAAAGAGCCTTGACCACTTTGTAAACTTTATTTGGGTGTTGAGGATCTTCAAAGCCTGGAGGTTGAGAGACATAGACCTCCTCATCAATTGTTCCATAAAAGAAGGCACTCTTAACATCCATTTGATAGACAGTAAAGCCCATAAAGGATGCATAGGCTAGAAAGAATCTAATAGCCTCAAGCCTTGCAACAGGAGCAAAAACTTCTTCATAGTCAATACCCTCCTCTTGAGTGTATCCTTGAGCAACCAATCTAGCTTTGTTCCTGATAACAATACCTCCTTCATCTTTCTTATTTCTGAAAACCCATTGAGTACCAATCACCTTCATACCATCAGGCAAATCACAAAGAACCCAAACCTTTTGAAGTTTGATCTGCAACAACTCCTCTTGCATTGCCTCTACCCATCTTGATTCAGTTAAGGCTTTATAAACATTTTTAGGCTCCACTTGTGATAGAAAACAGAAGAATAAACACTCATTCTTGTTTGTGTGATTCTTGGACTCATAAACTTCACTGATGAATCCATGAACATCATTTGACTTTGTCTACTTTCTTGTCTTCACACCTGATTGTAGCTCACCAATAACATTTTCAAGTGGATGCACTTTGTTAATTGAAGTCTGTGATGTGCTAGGAATATCATATGTTGTGGGCATGTTTGAGATCTCAACATCATCAATGGGTGATTCCTGAGATGAACTTCCCACATTTGGAGTATCAGTGGAAATTTCTGTAGTAGCAGTGGGAATTGAGTTACCACTGCTAGCAGGAATTTCTTTATTCAGTACATCAAAATTCACACCATCTGCATCACTTTTCTTTTCAGAATAATCAACAAAGTCCCAAAGTGGCATAACAATTTGATCTTTATCATCTTCATCATCTTTGCAACATTCATCTTCATCAATAAATTCTTCTGATTCTTCAAGATCTTTGTCTCCTATACTTGAAGTAAGAGGTACATAATTCATTGTATTGGATAATGTTTCAAGATCAAATAGCCATTCTGGTCTTGAACCTGCCATGTTTTCAAGAAACTCAACATGCAAATTCTCTTTAATCTTCTTTGTTCTTAGGTTATAGACTCTAAAAGCCTTGCTAACCATAGAATATCCAACAAAGAAGCCTTCATCAGACTTTTCTTCAAATTTACCCAGATGATCAATGGTATTGAGAATAGTAACATGACATCCAAATGGCCTTATAAATTCCAAAGTAGGGGGTCTTCCTCTGAATAGCTCATAAGGAGTCTTGTTATTTGTTTTAACCACTAAAACCCTGTTCTGAATGTAACAAGCAGTGTTAACTGCCTCAGCCCAAAAAGTCACTGGTAGCTTGGAATCAGCTAACATGGTCCTAGCAGCCTCAATAAGTGTCCTGTTTCTTCTCTCAGCAACACCATTCTGCTGAGGTGTTCTTGCAACACTAAATTCTTTTTTAATACCTTTGTCTCTACAGAAATCATCCATAACTTTGTTCTTAAACTCTATCCCATTGTCACACCTGATGATCTTGATCTTCTTTTCAATTTGATTTTCAATCTCAGTAATGAAAGTCTTAAGGATGCCAGGAGTTTCATCCTTGGTTCTTAAAAAGAAAACCCATGTAAATCAGCTGAAGTCATCAGTTACAACAAGACAATACTTCTTCAAATTTATGCTGCTCACTGATGTAGGACCAAACAAGTCCATATGCAGCATATAGAGTGGATGATCAATAGAATTGTATGCCTTGGTCTTGCAAGAAGCTCTATGTTGCTTGCCTTTAAGACAGGCAACACATGTTTGGTCAATCTCAAATCTTTTCTCTGGAACACCTCTGACTAGACCATCTTTCACAATTTTGTTAATGGTCTTGAAGTTAACATGACCAAGTCTTCTGTGCCAAAGCATGGATTCATCCAAAGTAGCTTTTGCAAGCAAGCAAGTAACATCATCTTTAGCCACTATGTTCTTCATGTCTATGCTATACAGATTACCTTTTCTAGGGATTTTAAGCAAAATATCTTTTTCTTCAGGGAGCTTATAATCCTTAGATAAGATATAGCATTCATCTTCTATGAATAGAACTCTATGCTTCTTGTCACACATCTGTGACACACTGAAAAGGTTGTACTTGAGTTCTTTCACATAGTACACATTCTCAAAGTCCAAGTTTCCAGCCTTGATAGTTCCTTTGCCAGAAACCTTTCCACCTACACCACCTCCAAAGCTGACAAATTGTCCATCATAAGATTTGAAATTTATGATATAGGACTTATTGTCAGTCATGTGCCTGGAACATCCACTGTCTGAGTATCCTTGATCTTATTTAGGCTTTGAATGTCCCTGCACATTAAATAAAGGAATTAGTTCCTTTTGAGGACCCAAGCCACAAATGACTTGGATCTGCCTCGTGTATCAATATAATTGTATCTGTCAAAGGTCATTGATACACCATTGGGATTGTTTGAGGTGATAGTTCCTTTTGGTTTCCATTCCTAACGTGATGAGGCCTTAACATCATTTCCCAAATTTACCCTCTTATTGTTCACAGAACCACCAGTGGAAACTTTTGTCCTTGCAGTGGTAACTGCTGGTTTTGTAATTTTAGGTTCCCACTTGTGGTTATAATAAACTTTCTTTTCAAAATAGGTCTTTTTCCCTGTTTGTACAGATTTAACAAAAGTTGTAATTGGTTTAGCACTCTTTACAAGGGACTTAGGGTAAACTCTGTTTTTATTTCTGGCAGTGGCAACTGCTGGTTTAGCAGTGGAAAGAGTTTTGATGCCAGAGTTAAGCAAAATAGACCTGGGAATCATCTTGCTAAGTGGATTTGGGTGAGTAAAGTTATTAACATTATACCCATTCACCCTGGTATTCCCAAAAACTTCCCTTCTCCCCATGTGATAGTTGCAATTGTAATGAAGATGATCAAAACTACCACATATATGACAAGCTTTGTTATTAAACACAAAATCACTACGAAACTGTTGAGTTTTAACATGATTCCAACTCCTTTTGTTGCCTCTAGGAGTTGATGATCTAGATTTGTAAATCTCAGCATATCTAGTAGTGGGCCTAGTTGAATTAGATTGGTTTCTAGGCTTCTCACTCTCAATCTTAACAACTTCAGGAATAACCTTTTTAACATCCACATAATCCTTCTCAGGAACACTAGTTTTAGACTCAAAATTCACATTCTCATCTTTAAGAGATGAGTCACTAGCACTCTCAAATGAATCAACCTCAATCTTAGCCTTTTCACAAGCAACAGCTTTAACAAATTTTGGGCCACAAGTCATGGTTGGTTCCTGAAATTCATCTAGCCCTGTATGTGCTAAGTCAATACCAGGAGGTGATGGAACACCTCTTAGGGGTGGTGGAACTATTTTGTAACCTACTCCTGATTTGGCTTTATTCACTACTTGGGCCTCCCAAATTTTGTCTATACACTTGGATTGGTGATCTAGTGTATTACAAGTTATCTGTATATTCTCATTAGCCTTCTTAACTTTCTCTGACTCTTCCCTAACGCTCCGTTCTCGAGTTAGTTTTTAAAAGGAAAGGAAAGGAAATGATAGGAAATTGAAATTTTATTGTGTTCTCGAGTTTTTTTTGGACAGAAAGGAAAGGAAACAGGAAGGAAATGATAGGAAAATTCTAGTGATTTTCCTATAAGAATTTTCCGCCCAAATATGGGCGGATTTGGACGGAAAGTATTTTACACTCGCACTATTTAGTATATAATGACCAATATAACTTTCAATATTTACTCATATTCGACCCTTATGATAAAATGAACATATCTAAAAGTGCATAAATGTAATTATGTCTCTTTTTCTTTCTTTTCTTCCCAACTCGAGAACACAACATTATTTCATTTCCTTTCCTTTCATTTCAACTCAAGAACACGAAATATAAAATCAACTTTCTTTCCTTTCCTTTTCATTTCTTTTCTCTTCTTTTCACATCATTTCTATTCCCACCTAGAAAAACTCGAGAACGCAGCGTAAGAGCCTTATTCACTTCAATCTTATAGTCTAAGTCTCTTTTCAAAACAGCAATATCATCATTGAACTTAGATTCATTGGCTCTATAATGCTCTAATTGTTTTTCTAAAACTCCAAGACCTCTTTTATGATTTGCTAAGTTATAATTAGTTTGATTTAACTCTAGCAATTGTGCATTATATTGTTCTTTAAGTTTTTCATAGTCATTTAAAGCCTTACAGGTTTTAGAACAAGCATTATTAATTTGTACCTTAGAGTCAGAAAAAGCCATTAGTGTAAGCTCAGTAGCAAGCATTGCAGACTTTGAATCATCTTCTTCATCCTCAGCCATAAAGCTCCAATCATAGCTCACTCCATCAATAGCCAATAGCACCTTTGGCTCTTCATTTGTAGGTTCTTTCTTCTTGTCCTGCTTATACCAAGTTGACCTGTTATCAGGTTTCTTTGGTTTTCTGCATTCCCTAGCAAAGTGCCCCTTCTTATGACAGTTGTAGCACTCCACCTTCTTTTTATCAAAACCTACAGTTTCATTGCCATTAATGGTGATCTTCCTTCCAGTCTTCCTCCAGAACTTCTTTGCCTTTAAGTTTAGTAATGCAACCTGCCATTTAATGTCCATCTCTTCCATGTCATCCTCATCAATTTGATCCAAGTCCTCATGTGTGAGGATTGAACCACCCATTTGACTTGACAGAAAAGCATAAAAAGTGGAATAACTAAGACCAGCAATCTGTCTTTTTTAACTAGCAGTGGAAACACCTCCACTACCAGTGGAAACAACAATGTTAGCATCATCATCATCACTATCACTTTCTCCATCTGAACTATCATCAACAGATGATGATATGAGTCCTACACTTCCTGATCCTGTACTAAGTTTGCCAGCCTTCTTCAACCTTTGTTCAATAACTTTAAAGTTATTGTACAAATCATTTAGCTTCATAGTCTCCAAATCTGGCTTGTCTTCCCATACTGCAACATTTATACTATACTCAGAGGGAACTTTTGATTGAGGTCTTCTCTTACCACCTCAATTCCAAACACAGTGAGTTGAGTAACTATCTTCTGTAGCCTTGTGAAGATGCTATCAAGGGATTCATTACTTGTTGAACCAAAGTTTTCATAGGTCTGTTTCAACAAGGTCTTTTGAGTTTTCTTGGTGGAATCATTACCACCAAAAACATTGCAGATCTCCTCAAACAAAGTCTGTGCAGTCTTGTACTTGCTAAAAGCAAGGACTTGATCTCTGGGTAGTGTCATCAATAGCAAACCTCTTGCCGTCAGATCATTCTTCATCTGAAGTCTTTCATCATTTGTGACTGGTCCAGTGTTGGTCTTTGTTACTACCTTGCCCTCAATTGTTTCTGAAGTAGTACCTGGTTTGAAAGAATTTCCAAACATAATGATCTCCCATATTGTATAATCTTGCATCATAAAGAATTGTTCGATCATAAGCCTCCACATCTCAAAGTCATTCAACTTAAGCTTTGGAAGCTTTGCAGCAATGTTGGACTGACTAGTTTCTGTCTCCATTGAATCTTCTGAGTGAACTTGTAGTCTTCTAAATAAAAGTATCAAAGCTTGGCACTGATACCACTTGATGGATCTGAACACCTTGAACTCTGTTAGATTGATACTTTGAGTTGTATCACTAAGTATGCGGAATCTACTTAGTAATACTTAGAAGTTAGATTGTGATTGAAACAGTTGTAGATGAATGAGAACAATGTATATATCAAACTGTAAGCCCCAATATTATTAAAGATAATAATATGAATGATCTTTGTATCACTAGGGTTACACCTTGAAGCTCTAAGAAAAACGTATATCTAACTTTAACCTAGGACCTCCTTTTATAGCACAAGGAGTCCTCTTCTACAAGATAAGTATAACTCTAATAGAATAAGATATACACAAGATCTATTCTATAATTATCATTACACGTTTCCTAACAATTATCCTAACAGCAGTGGTAATGATTGTACTATCAGTGGTAATGTGTTTCCACTGCAAGTGCATTCTTCAGCAGTTGTAATATCTTCACTAGCCGTGGTAACTGTTAGTATAATTCCCAACACCCGGTAAATATATTACTCCAAAAAACGTTCAAGTACAAAGGATATAGATCAATCCCATATCTCAGCCCGTTACATAGGCGAAAAAGCTTACATAACAAGATACTTGCAATTCTCTAAATAAGAAAAAAACCACTACTCAAAATAAACCATTAGACTCCTATGAAAACAAAATTACTTTCTACGAAGACCTTGGAGCTTTATACCATACGTGTCAAATAAAGCATCCAAATTCCTTGAAAGATCGTAAACCTGATCCACATAGTCATCATAATCATCTTCACGATTATGACCACCACCAAATAGGTTCATGGACTCATCAAACGTATTCACAACCTCATTTTCATCACTGTCTGAAACAAAAATCTCTCCTACCTTAGAGAATGTGTTAACCCTCTTAGTAGAAGAAGTAGACCCTGAATAATCAACCTTTTGAATCGAATGACCATCATCATCCACAAGAGTAGCTTTCCCATCAATAAGTAGCTTTTCAAGCTCCCTAATTTTCTCAACTATAGGAGTAGAGCCAACCTCCTTTGTTCCCATTGAATCACTCACAAGCGGTTCTTGTGATGCATTACCAGTCTCTAAAGACCCGTCCTCTTTAGCTTACTTTGGAATACCAGAATTCACATCCTTAGTCACTTCATTGGTAGGAATACCAAAGTCGTCACTATCATACTTGCCACATCAATGGCCTTCTTCTCTGTAGTATCCACCTTCTTGGGTTTATGAGGAGGAGATTTAGGTTGATACCTAAACTTAGGACCCATAGCAGGTTTAGTAAAACCTCGTTTACCCAGAGCATTGCGACCACCATTCTTACCCTTATTCTTGTTATTGAACATTTGAAAACCATCATTAACACTCTATTTAGGCTGAGTATGAGGTGGAACAGACTTAGGAAAATCAAGCAACATATGACCAAAAAGTTTACACGTATCACACCGAGGCGGTTTCCACTCGTATTCAACCCGAATGTTTTCAAAAGTAGAACCCGTCCCATCAAGTAATGGTATCTCAACAGTGAGGCTCTCCCTAAGTATCTGATCCACCTTGACTTTAATCAAGCACCTAGCAAAACTACTTCGACCCCATAATTTCAAGCACATTTGACTAGTATAAGCATCTAACATTTTCGGATTACCAATCAATGTGGCTAGGAAACTAAGACCCTCATCCGAGAACATAGCAAGCGGGACATCATGGAATTTAACCCACACCGGAATATTTGTTAAATCCTATTTGAGGAGATTAGTGTTTAAAGTCCAGTTTTTAAGTATTAGATTTGTTAAATCCTCTTTGTGGTTAGAGTATCGCGCCTCGATCTTTTGCGCGCACTTTTTCTAGTAGCATATTACCATTGTTTGAGATGAGTTTCATAGCCCCACTTTTTCTTGTTTAATTAGTTTATAAACTATTTGGGGGAGATACATGTTCGTTTTACTTACATATTTTACTCATTTACCTGAAACATTTTACTCGGTTGATGAAACACTCTATTTATTTATTGAAACATATTACTACTTTACTTATACACATGCTTAACTATTTTCATTTACTTTTACAAGTACTCTAAACTTTTACGGATTACCGTGAGTTCATAGCCCCACTTTTACTCTACAAACTATTTACAAACTCTTTGGAGGAGATACATGCTTGTTACACTTACTTGTTTTATTGAATACTTTACTCTCATTTATTGAAATACATTGCTCGCTTAATTTTACATGATTTGTATTTACGTACTTACACAATACTCTAAACTATCAGAGAGGTATTGATAGCACTATTTGGGAAAATGCCCTGGCCCTTGTGTCCTTGATTCATGACCTTGGGTGAATATAATCCGGTGTATTGTGTAAACTTGTGTAATCTTGTCATGAGGTTTAGTTGGCTGTTACTCTTTACATTAAGTACTTGTGTTATCATATGCACAGATGTTCAACGCATAACGTTTTCAATAGATACACTTATTAAATACTCCCTCCGTCTCAAAATTATTGTCATGAGAGAAAGCAAAAAGTTTAATAAAAGTTGGGGCACTTTAATTTTTCACTAGATTCTTTAGTTTTTACTTAATAAGGAAAGTGGAAAATTATTTTGAGACATCCTAAATGGGAAATATGGACAATAATTTTAAGACGGGGGGAGTACGAGCTTATATGTGGACCTAAGATGTTATAAGTTTTGTATGGGCAGGTTTTGTAACATGATTAGGTTGGCATATACTTGTCATGGGAATTCAATCCTAAAGGCTCTTAATCTTATTTGTAATAAACCTATAAACTCATCAACCTTTGTGTTGACAGTTTTTAGCATGTTTATCTCAGGTCAATAAGGCGATAGCGGGTGCATGGAGCATAGAGTCATATATCATGTTTTGAAGACTTATACTTTTATCATTACCATTCGATATGTCATAAAAACACCTTAGGACCTCATGTTTGTAACTATGATATTATTAATCAAATGGTAAATTTTCAAAACATCTCATTTAGAGTTTGTTTTTGTAAATTAATCTTTGTACTTTGAAGTAATACCCGAGTGATACAATCTTCCGTTGCGGTATTTTGGGGTGTTACAACTATGTCCAACACCAAACAAGCCCATTCTAAGGCCCATCATGAGGAATGATACTAAGTATAAAAGCCACCTAAAGTCTCATTTGTAAGGTGTGCTTGAATGTGTAATGTGTTTGTGTTTAATGAAGTAATACTTCATTTCTTTCTCTCCTCCTCTCTTCTACACCACCACGCCATCTCCACCTCTTGTCACCATAGTATTTGTGTTAGTTGATCAACTTAGGGATCCTAAAATTGATATCACTTGCCAAATAACGATTTAGGAGTAATTCATGTGGTTAAAAATGCATTTTTTTGATGGATTTTTAAGTCAAAAGTGGGTTTACAAGTTCATACATGAGTTTTGCTTCAAAATTCAATTTTACTTGTTTGATTCTCAAATTCTTTGTTTTTTAGTTAGATATAGAGTTAATATAGAGGTTTGCAAAAAGAATAGGTCAAAATGGTTAAAATTTGAGGGTTTAAGAGCATTTTTCTTGTTTAAGTGTGTTTTTCACACCCTGAATTTCGACTTCTATTGTTCTTGAAGCCGAAGTTGGTGTCTTTTGGAGAGCCGAAATTAGTGATTAGTTGGAGTCGAATTAGGTTAGGAACCAAAGTTGGTGATTAAGCCAAGATTACACCTAACCGAAGTTGGTCTCACACCGAAGTTAGGGTATTACTAAAGTGTACTAAGCCGAGATTACCACCAAACCGAAATACCATAAGACCGAAGTTCACCCAAGCCAAATTATCCTTATTTTGTTCCAAGCTGAGATTGTACTAACCGAATTTGGTCACACACCGAGTTAAGGAGCTGAGTTAGGAAGCCGAATAGTGAATCCGAGTTTCACAAGCCGAGTAAGGGAATACGAAATTCATCTAAGCCAAATTTGACCTCACCGAATTGGACCTAACCGAAATTGAGAGCCGAATTTAACCAAGCTGAAATTCACAACCCGAGATTGTGAAGCCGAATTTACAAGTACATAAATGAAATTCAAAACCCGAGATTGTGAAGTTGAACTTTGACTTTTTCGAAGCCGAAATTTCACTTTTTATGACAAAATTTCAAATCATCATAACTTTTGAACCGTAATTCGTTTTCAATGTTCCAACTGTCAAAACGACCATGAGAACGTGTAGAATAGGGGTTAACCGAGGCCCAGAAATGCTCCATGAAGACGCTATTGACGATGTAAATATTACCGACCAAAATTTTCAAAATAATAACTTTTTTTGGGTAAAGGGCCCTCCACCCAGTAAAATATATTACTCTGAAAAACAGTTAAGTACAATGGAATGTGGCTGAAATACCACATTAACCTCAAGCAACCGCTTGAACAACCACTAAATCATTCATGACAGGCCATAAATGATCTACTAGCTACATACAAATAGAAAACCAAAACAAAAATAAGCATAAACTAAGCCACATCAACCTAATGCTAAACAAAGAAAAGCAACCTATCCAAGTCTAATGTCATGGATGGCAACAACCTTTAATTGGGCCACTGATAGACCACAATCAACAAAGTAAGCATCTTCATAATCATTGTAGTCACATGTACCATCTTTCCATTGCTAAAAAAGAATCCTCTCGTTCCCTCCACTACCAAAATAATTTGTCCCACTAGGATATTCCAGAACTTCATTATCGTCGCTATCAAAATCAACCACATTACCCACTTTAGAGAATGGGTTACCCACCTTAGTTGAAGAAGTACAAGTAGAGGAAGAAATAGTGGGCTTAGTAGCCCCATCCTGCTCATTCTCTTTTAAGTCACTCAGATAATCAAACTTTTTAATCGGTTTACTATCAACATCCACAAGAGTAACTTTCCCATCAATAATAAGCTCTTCAAGCTTCCCAATTTTCTCAACAATAAGAGTAGTACTAGTACCACTATAACCACCCATAGCAATATTACTATCGGGAGCACGTGTAGGATCCATCACATGTTTCAACACAGAATCTTGCTCCTTAAGCACATCAAAACTATTTTAAAACTCAAAAAGATTAATATCATCCACTCTGTTATAGTTCTTATTGGTCACGTTAGTAGCCTTTGGGGGACTAGTTTAAACTGGAGGTTGAGAAGATGATGCTCCTCCATTATTACCTGCATTCATAGACGATGCACCCCCATCATTGCTCTTAATAACCTGCCTATATTGATACACAACCTTTAGCTTTTGCAAGTGAATTCCATCTGCAAGTCAATTCTTACCTGTTTGCTTACCTTTTCATTTCTTCCTATTAACATCAATGAACCTATCATCATTACCCAACGGTTTCTCAACCGATTTTACTTTCCTAGGACATCTCTCGTCATTATGGTCAAAGATTTTACATGTTTCACATCTTGGCGACTTCTATTCATATTCAATGTCAAGTTTTTCCAGTGAATGACTAGATCCATTAGAAATGTAATCGCAACAAGTGAAATAAGCAAGGCTGTCCTAGATGACACTTCTACAAGTGCACAAGCATAAGAATTACAACCCCACAATTTGAGACACATCGAACTAGTTTATGCATCAAGCATGATTGGACGACCAAATTGCGTCATAATAAGACTAAGACCAACTTCAAAATAGGCAACTAACAGGACAATGTAGACCTTAACCAATACCGGGGCTGAGGTAATTTCTTCTTTAGTTAATTTGGAGTTAGGAGTCCAAATATTTAAAAATATAGAAACAAATCAGATTAACCATGGACCTTCTTCCAACACCCTTTCCATACCCTCTTTAGATGCAAATTGAAATAGGAAAAAAAAAAAAAAAAAAAAAAAAAAAAAAAAAAAAAAAGCATTATTAAGCATTACCTTTTGCAATCCAAATTTCGCCCAAGTGTTACGAACATAATTTTTAACAATCAGAAAGGCAAGTCGCCTACCAATGAAATAACCATAAAGAGTGTTGGCAAAGTGATTACTAACCTCGTCAACCACTTCCTTAGGGATAGTTACATTTTCCCCAGCCACACATTCGGTGTACCTCATCTCAGATATCTTTACAACCTTCTTAGGAGTACTTTCTTAGGAGTACAACCAAATGGCCTCTTCATCACCAATTTGTCTCATGACAAGAGCGTCTGAAACTAAGTCATGGTTGTGGCAGAGACGTCTATCCCATCTCAATTTTGAAACAAATAATAAACTCGGCAAAGACAACATCGTCATCAGACTTCCAATGTTTTTTTTTTTTTTTTTTTTTTTTTTTTTTTTTTTTTTTGTAAAGGGCCTTCCACCCGGTAAAATATATTACTCCAAAAAGAATAGTTAAGTACAATGAAATGTGCCTGAAATACCACATTAACCTCAAGCAACCGCTTGAACACCCAATAAATCATTAATGATAGGCCATAAATGATCCAACTAGCTACATACAACTAGAGAACAAAAACAAGCATAAACTAAGACACATCAACCTTTATGCTAAACAAAGGAATAGCAACTTATGCAAGTCTAATGTCATGGTTGGAAGAAACCTTTAATTGGGCCGTAGATAGACCACAATCATCAAAGTAATCATCATCATAATCATTGTAGTCACATGTAGCATTTTTCCATTGCTCCAAAAGACTCCTCTCGTTCCCACCACTACTAAAATAATTAGTCTCGTTAGGATATTCCAGAACTTCAACGTCGTCACTATTAGAAACAACCACATTAACCACCTTAGAAAAAAGGGTTACCCACCTTAGTTGAAGAAGTATACGTAAAGGAAGAAGTACAAGGCTTAGTAGCCGCATCCTGCTCATTCTCTTTCAAATCAACCTTTTTTAGAGGTTTACCATCATCATCAACAAGAGTAAGTTTCCCCTCAATAATTAGTTTTTCAAGCTTCCAAATTTTCTCAACAATAGGAGTAGTACTAGTGCTACCATAATCACCCAAAGCAGAAGTACAAGGAGAGGAAGAAATGTTAGGCTTAGTAGTCGTAGCATGTTCCTTCTCTTTCAAATCACTTACAAGCTGATCTTGTGACCCCTTACCATTCGGTTGACAACCATCCACGTCCTCTTCTCCCAACGAGTTCAAAACATCAAAATAGTTAGAAGGCTTAGTGTTCCTACCAGATTTAACATTAGAAGAAGAAGTCTCCTTTTGACCCTTAGAATCCGAACGTTGATTGGTAGTTGTCGTTGCTAACGGTCTCCAAAATTTAGGTTTTGGCTTATTAAGCTTAACATCTCCAATTGGACGAGATTGGTCAGCTACCTTCTTCCCTTTATCCTTATGATTCTTTACCTTGATAAAACCCTCATCATCCTTTTCCACAGTTGCAAAAGCCTTATCACTTCGAAAGTCTCCTTAACATATTTTGGACAATTGATACGATCATATCCAAAAACTTTACATACATCACAATGAGGTGGTTTCCATTCATATTTTACTTTAATTATCTCCGTAGTATAACCACTATCCTCCTTATGTGGAATAGCCATAGTAACTTCGCTTTTCATATCAGAATCGGAGCTTAGTTCCACTAGTGCACGAGCAAAACTAATACGTTCCCAAGAATCAACACACATCGAGCTTGTAAACGCATCCAACATAATAGGTTTCCCAAGTTAAGTAGCAATTAAGCCCAAACTGTCTTCCGAATACACAAGTAAAGGAACATTATGCAATTTAATCCAAACTGGAACCTTACTTACCTCATTTTTGGTTAATGACCCCTTTGGAGTCCATTTGTAAAGAATGAGGGGCGAATTACGAATTAACCAAGGGCCACTTTGAAGAACTCGATCAACACCATCTTCAGAATCAAACTTAAAGAGGTACACACCAACATTATTCTTCATGATTCTTTTCTAGCCGAACTTACCCCACGTATTAGTAACATAATTTTGAACAATGGGAAATGTAATGGTCTTGGAAATGAAGTAACCAACGAGAGTATTATCATACCTACCCAAAACGCTCTCCATAGCAGCCTTAGGTAACAATGTATCATGGTTGTCAACACAATTCTCATTCACTAAGGGCATGAAATTAACATTCTTCGAAATGCGACCTTGATTCAGAATGTTGGCAAAAGAAGTAGAAGGATCTACTTTTTGGAGACGATCCTGAACCCACATTAGTTTTAAGACTATCTTCGTTATTAGCCTTATCATTAAACGATTCAGTACCAATACCATTCCCACTTGAAGGAGTAGCCGAATCAGAAAACAACCCATCATGGACCATACCCGGATCATCATCAGCTGAACCACACTTCTCTTTCAACCCACTATCACTCTCTCTCCCTTTAGCATTCAAAAACCCCTTTTCCATTACAAATCATGCAGAACGCACCCAATCCAAAACCATTCAAATGCCAGTATCGTGGATAATAATGATTACATGCAAATCAGACCCTTTTAGCGATTAATAAAAGATATAATTCAGATTTAAAATTGCTTATGAAACTCCAAACACCACAAAATTAATTTAATATTCATTTGAGCACCAATCACAGTCCCACCACCAGAATATGTAGTATCTATAGAAAAGCATCATATAAAGTTCAAATACACCAAAGATCAATTATGTCCATCCTATGAGCAAGGCAAAAGCAAAAAAGCATCGTATAAACACAAACCCGTACCTAGTTCGGTTGAAAAGTTACATATACTGCATATGGACTTATGTGGCCCAATGAAAGTTGAAAGAAGAAACGGGAAGAAGTCTATTCTTGCTATCGTTGATGACTATTCAAGATATACTTGGGTTAAATTACTGAGGTCAAAAGACGAAGCACCAGGCATCATCATCAACTTTTTGAAGCGTATTCATCTCCTTCTCAAAGCTCAAGTCACAATTGTAAGAATGGACAATGGCACATAATTCACAAATCATGAGTTAATAGCTTATTTTGAAGATGTTGGTATAACATATCAAACATCAATGGTTAGAACTCCACATCAGAATGGAGTAGTGGAAGAAGGAATCGCACACTTGTGGAAGCTTCTCACACAATAC
The DNA here is from genome assembly GCA_030686995.1 of Artemisia argyi. NCBI lineage: Eukaryota > Viridiplantae > Streptophyta > Magnoliopsida > Asterales > Asteraceae > Artemisia > Artemisia argyi. The sequence continues at coordinate 3,978,812 of CM060708.1, read as the reverse complement.
TGATTTATTCTAGTGCACCATTATTTTTATGGGTTGATGTTATAGCCATTGCTTGTTTTACTTTACTTATTTTACTCAGAACCATTCCCTAATCCATACATGATTTAATAAAACCCCGTATGAGCTAGTGAACAATAAGAAACCTGATATCTCTTACCTTTACGTGTTTGGCGCTTTATCCTATCCAACAAACGATAGAGAAGATCTAGGGAAGCTAAAAGCTAAGGGCGATATTGGAATCTTCATTGGATACTCAGATAACTCGAGGGCATTTAGGATTTATAATAGAAGAACCAAAAGGATAATTGAGATGACGAATGTGAAGTTTGGTGAAATCTCAGAAATGGCTTCTGAGAGACTCACTCTAGAATCCGCATTTAACCTAATGCTTCTAATCCACTCAGATTAGGACCCGCACCAAATCATTAGACTTCTGGACACATCAGTTCAGGACTCATACCTCAAGAAGTTCCGTCAACGACAATTGAAAAACCTTTAGAACAAGAACTAGAAAATTTTGTCAAGTTAATGTTTGATGAATACTATGGTGGACCTTCGATAAATGCATCACAACATCATTCTACTAAACCCACACAAAACAATCAACCACCACCAATAGCACAAGATGCATCTACTACATTCGAAGATGACGCACTGACTCCATCAACCTCATATACATCAACTCCAATTCTTGAAATAGTTCTACCAAAAAGTTGATGAACAAAACCAAAACACACCATTTCAAGAAGAACCAACACATAACCAAAATGATGCAGTGCTAGAAGAAGAAGTTGTTTGAAAGCTCGTTTGCCATGGAATCTGCTGAATCATCTTCAAGGCTACAAGAACCATGTAACATGCATATGTTAAACCCATGGTATCCTTCTATACTCAGGTCGATAAAAGACTGTCCAATTTGAACAAGTGATCGGTAAACCTTCAAGGCCAATTCAGACTAGAAGACAACTCGCCCCAGACTCCAAAATGGGCATTTACATTTGCTCAATAAGCACTAAAGAACCTAAGAGTATTCTGGAGGCGTTGACAGAAAATGCATGGATAGAAGCGATGCAGGAGGAACTTCTTCGGTGCCATCTACATGACGTTTGGGAACTAGTTCTAAGACCAATTGATAAACATGTCATTGATCTCAAATGGATCTGGAAGAATATGCATTTCATCATTGGGTCCATGATGTATGTCTTCAATATCAGCATCATCTTTATGATAACCGACAACATATATATTGACCCAGTTTCTGTCCTAAGTTTATGGAGGGCTCATTTTTTTCACCCTTTCATAACTTATTTCTTTTTCATTCTTTAACCCTTCATTCCTTTTTACTCATTTACTCATTTTTTCATACTTAAGGACTTCTACTTTATCTAGTAGAATGCCCTTGGACAGGTCCTCCAGCTCTAGCTGGACTTTGGGATAAAACCTATTTCCTAATTTCCTTATTTATCCATGAACATAAATGTTGATAAGGTTGGTTTGGTTTAATATCTCAACCATAAAACCATTTTAAAAATCAATCAAAGTGTAATATCTTATTCTATTCTGAATGGTCACTTTTGAGTCGAGCTAAGCTTAGAATATTCAGAACGATCTTTAATTTAAGAGATATGTCACATTTTAATCACGTCTTATCCCCCTAAAAAATAACATATCCATGATATTTTTGATATCAACTGATTAAAAGATATATGTTTTTAGAAAGCTTGTAGAGAGAAAAACGGTTTTGATTTTTGCATGAAAATGAAACATTTTTTATTTTATACTCCCCATCAATAAAATCAGGTATTCAAACTTTCTTATCTTGAGCACAAAAAGTTTTGAAACATTTTGAAAAATCTTCTGAAAAATCTTGAAAAGGTGCTCAAATTGATGATGATTTCTCACCATTTATAGGAGTAGCATACTGAAGCGTACACTAGGGTCCTCTTTTTGAAAATCACTGGTTGTTAAGTAACATTTAAACCACAACCATTGAATTGAGCTTAAAGATTTTGAAAGTTTTTCTTAGATAACTTGGTGAGTGCTTATTCACTCACCTTTTCTGAGTCAATATGGGACTTAATAATCCAAAAACTAACCCAAAACGCCAAAGAAAACATGTTTTTGTGATTGTGAATGTGCAGGTACGGATATTTCGTGAATTGACAAAAAACAAACGGAAATCAACAAAAACGAGCACGAGAGTAGAACGTGTGAAGAATAGTCAAGGAAAGTCAATACTGAGCCCTAGAAGACTTCAAAAATTTGAGATTTATCAGATTTGGTCCCTGGGTGAAGTTTCATGATTTATCAATTTTGGTCCTCCAAGTTTCAGAATCAGGCAACTTTAGTCCTTGGAAGACACTTTTCATGTTATGACATCTATGGTCCTTGGAGAATCAGAAAGTTACATCATAAGCCCTTGGATTACACTTTTGAAGAATGACAGATTTTGTCCTTTATATTTCAATATTTACACTATTGGTTCTTGTATATTCCATTACAAAAATCTGAAAATTAAAACCAAAGCCTAGTCCAAAGAAATTTCAAAGTCCAATATCCAATTTCAAATACAAAGCCCAATCCATTTTCCCTTGACCCGAGCCCACCATTTACCCAAACCAAGTCAACCCGGTCAACATATAATAAAAACATCCACATCTCCATTTCACGCCCCCAAATATTTACCCAGTTCATGAACCCTAGTTACTATTCACTTCTTAATTAATCAAAGTTACATCAATTAAGGGCAAAAGGGTCTAATCAAATGCTTCCAGAAGGTTGTCAGTACGTGTTAGGAGCGTGTCAGAGCTAAGAAGCACAATAAGGGACAGATGGCATCAAACTATTGGAGAGAACGCGTCATAGATTGTAATCCAAGGGTAGATATGAGGAGAGTAATGATTAACTCATGATCAAGGGCTCAGGATTGCATCTAAGAAACACACCACATGGATTGCCAAGGTGGCAATCCGTGAGCTACTCATTTCTAGATCCTTTCTCACATTAGTATAAATAGAGAGTTAGTGTTAGCTGTTTAGGTGTGGAGTTTGGAATAGCCAAACTCTGCCAAAATTACTTCTCAGAATTAGCTTTGTAATTTTTTTTAGCTTAATGAAATCTATTTTCTTTCTTTAAATCATTTCTGCTTATTGCTTTTAACTTGTTGATTTAGTGTTAATCTCTTTAATTTCAGCAGTAGTTTAGTTTTATAAACATCTTGTTACTTCTTCATTCAATTCAAGCTTTTGTAAGTCTCTATTTCAAGTTTCATTACAATTAGTATAGATCTGTGTTTCTTAGTATAAGCTGTTACTAGTTGTTTTTTATTGATCATATTGTTTCTATTAGTGATATGTTGGCTGTTGAGATTAGATGTTTGATGATTTGCAGCTTATTCTATTGATTCATAGTTTATAGTGGTTAGATACAGGGGTGTTTGGCTTAAGTGAATTCTGTGAGCTCTTGTCGTTATTTTGCTGTGATATTTGCATCATTAGTGCACATTAGGGTAGTTATAGTCATCTAAGTCATAAAATTTGGTAGTTTAACACAAATAGTCAAAGTTAGAATCAAAATTCATTAACAGTTAGCCGTAGTGAAAATCAGTTAGTAGCATTTAATAGTTAGTTGCATAATAGTTAAATCTAGTTTAATCCAGTATAATTGTAGCTTCATAATACATTTAGGAGTAGAATTGATTCATTGAAATTGGTATTAGTCAACTAGTGTAGGATATAATATAGTCAACTGTTTCATTAGTAGTAGTCCTCTAGGCTGCTGAATTTGGGTAGACTTAGAGCATTATTTGGTAGTTTATGATAAAGCTTTTTGGTTTCTGTGCATCTCAGTAGTATAGAACAACTTTTTCCCTCTTTAATTTGTATTTTAGAGCTTATTTAGAACAGCTTATTGGCACTGCTAGTTAGCGGTTTGGACCTGTTTTCTGTTTGGTGCATTAGGGCTGCTATAGCTTATTTGAGCTTGTGTTTGAGCTTAATTGATATTTCTGAGATATTTTAGTTGAGATTTAGTGTTTTCATTCAGATTTGAGTTCCTGGCTTATTCTGTAGTGCTTAATGCTTTTCATTAGCTTGCTTTGACAGCTTATTGTACCTCTGTTAGTTTTTCTCTGTGATTTCTGTTCATTTTTTAGTTACTTTGAGCTTATTCTAGTATAAAGCTTCTGTGTTATCAGTTTGGTTAAGTTTTGTGGCAAGTGCTTATAATTAAGCACTTGTGATGAGGCGAAAAATGAACCGTTTTTAGGGGGTCATTTAAGCCCGGAATTGAATTTATTTGATCAAATATTTCCCTAAATCGTTCCTTTTGTGATTTTAGGTACTTTGGGAGTGAAATCTGGAAAAGGAAGCATTTTGGACGTTTTTGGAGCATAAAAGTGAAGAAAATGGCAAAGACTTAATTTTCCATGCTGAGAACAGTACCTGACGGAGTCAAGAAGGGCATTGTGACGACGTTCCATGACGACCCAGTGAAAACCTGAAGGCATCAAGAGAAGGGCGTCAAGAGTTATTTTGGTGATGGCCTGAAGATGGATAACACGTGACGGCGTCAAACCCAGATCTAGGCAGTCCGAGGACTTTATTGGCGGTGAGATGACGGCATCAGACATTTACTTTTGACGCAGTCACCTCACAAAATCTATATATACTTTTCTATTTTTCATTCATTAAGAGAGGAACTTGTGTGGAGAATACTAGGGTCGAACCTAATAAACCCTAGGTCGTTTGTAACAGTATTTTCAAGGGTTTTCACATGGTTTTCACCCGTTGAAACCTTTCATGTTCAATTAAGATAAGTCCTCTTTCAATTCATTCAATATGTCTATGTGTTGTTTGAATATATCTTATGCTTGTCTTGATTATAACATGCTAGGCTAGCTCTTTCATGTGTTTGCTTAGATGTAATGAAACTTAGATGTTAATTATAGGTTGATTGCTTGTTTATAGTTGTAATGGATGAGTGATTTCAATGTTAGGCTTAAGAAAACTGGCAGATCTATATTGTGTAACTTGCTTGAACGTCTTAAGAAACATGAACCGATGTGTACTAGGTTTTTAATGGTTGTATTTAATGCATAAGCAAATTCTAGTGATCCCATGTTAGGAGCTTCTTAGCCGGCTCGACATAGGAGTGAAGTAGGCGCTTATAGGATTGGGGAAGTAAGTACGCCACCCCATGAATGGTATTAAAGAATACAATCCGTCATCCACGCAACTGTAACAAGTAATTAACCTGTAAAGCCTGGTGCAATTCCGATGCATCAAGTTTTTGGCGCCGCTGCCGAGGAATAGTTATTGTCTAGATTAGAATTTCTTTTTGTTAGGTCTACTTGCTAGATTCCTTTCTAGTAAGGTTTTATTTTTATTTTTTTAGGTTTTCTTTAGTCTATCTCATTTCTTCGTGTTTTTGTTCGTAACTCTTTACCATCCGACATTATGGAAGGTGGTAACCTCTTTGAACCCATCAACCCACCGCAACAAGACCACCCACAAAACCCACCACTAGCTAACCAACCCCTGAACCCTAGGAGAGTATTCCCGACCTAGCCACCAAGGCTATTGAAACACCATTGAGCTCACCCAAGGAGCCAATGTGTCTCCCTTGCGATCCGACACCATCCGGTTGGTGCAAAGCAGATGTGCATTCCATGGACTTCATTCCGAAGATCCAAATCAATATCTCAAGGACTTCCTTAAAATCGTAGATTCTATAGACCTTGATGCTACAACTAGAGAGTCAACCCGATTACGCCTATTCCAATTCTCTCTACGTGATCAAGCTAGTCAATGGCTTGAGCGTTTACCCGCGGGATCCATCACATCATGGGATGATCTCACTACTCGTTTCCTTGCTCAATTTTTCCCACCGGGGAGAAATACCAAGCTTAGAAATGATATCTTGATGTTCCAACAACGTCAAGGTGAAACTCTATATGAAGCATGGACTCGTTTCAAGGACTTACTCCAAAAAGTCCCTCATCATGGCATAGATCTTTGGCTCCAAGTCCAAATCTTCTATGATCATATCGATCTCTCCACAAGGCGAACCATTGACCAATCGGCCGGTGGCAAGCTACGTGATCATAGTGCGGAAGAATCACGGGAACTCATAGAAGATCTTGCTCTTTATGACAACGAAAGTTGGAATGATCCCCGTGATTTGAACAAAATGGTCAAGGCAATATCTTTGCCTTCGAACAATTCTAGCACTCCCGACCGTAGGATCATGGAACTTGGGGACCAAGTCAAATTTCTCATGAAATCTTACGAAGCTCCCAAGCCTTCAAGCCAAGTGAACAAAATCACTTTTTCATGCGAATTATGTAGTGGTCCCCATGACACTCGTGATTGTGTGGAACTCCCCGGAATAGCTTTTGTGGACTACGCATCCTCGCGTACCGACGAAGTGGGAGAAAAGTGGTACACTTTCAAACCCGAGCCAAACCCTTATGGTGATTCCTACAACCCCGCTTGGAAAAATCACCCAAACCTTAGGTGGAAACAAAACCAAACCAATTCTTCCAATCCGCCCAATCGTTACTAACCAAACGGTCCACCCTCCAACCGTACTTTCAACAACAATCCTTCTAACAACTATGGTAGTACCAACAATCTTGAAGGATTGATGTCCAAGTTTATGGCATCTCAAGAAGTTCGCATATCTAATTTTGAATCCGATTTCAAACAAAAGCAAAGCGGGATGACCACCAAAATTGACACATTGTTGAAAGTTCTCAATGACCGAGAAATGGGAGCACTCCCAAGCGACACGGGCAAGAACCCGAGACTAAACGTTAATTCCATATCATCAGTTTCGTCACCCAATTCTTGTCCGCAATACTACTCGGTTAAATCAACGAGTACGTGTTTCAAACAAAACCAAATTCTTCAAAAGGACCAATCAAATAAAACACCCGATATAAAACCGGTCAAAAGCATAGTTGAAACACCTCCTACGCAAGACCTTGACGATGAATTGAAGGAGCTTCACCTTGAACGTCCTGTCATTGATGTCTTAGCCCGTGCCCCCTACTATAGTGCCCTCTAAGAAAAATATGAGAAATTTAAACTAGGAAAAAATGGGACCGCCTTCGTTCAAAACAAGTTGCCTAAAAAGCTTGATGATCCGGGTATATTTGTTTTGCCTTGTAAGATAGGAAGATCCGAAGCTTTCGACACACTAGCCGATTTAGGGTCAAGCCTCAACTTGATTCCCTTATCCCTTTTCACCACTCTCAAGCTAGGAAAGTTAGAGGAGACGGAGGAATTAATTGGTCTAGCGGATGGGAGTATTGCCCACTCGATTGGGATGATTAAGGATGTAGTTGTTCACGTAGGAAAGTTAACTATCTTAGCGGATTTTCACGTCCTAGACATGGTTAGTGACACTACATGCCCATTGTTAGTAGGAAGAGGATTTTTAGCTACCGCCAACGCCATGATAGATTGTAAGGAGTCTAAGATAGCGGTAGGTGAGGGCGATACTTGGTCGGTGTATAATGTCAAAAAACATAGCTATGATTGTGAGGATGAACCGACACCACATTGGGTAGAGATGAATAGGAGACCATCTAGATATGGACCTTGGATAGAAAGAAACTTTATAGGACCTCAACGCCCATTCTATCTAGAAAAAGATTTCCTCAATAAGACACATTCGGTGGAACAACTCATAGCTAGAGATGAAGAGCTAGACCCTTTCGAGGACCCCCTAGTCTTTAGGAAAATGATTGAGTTCTTAAGCGTAATGCCTATTAATATAGAGATGAAAAAGTGGAAAAGAGAGGTGGATAATTGTAAATGGAGGTGGGACAAGCCACCTAAGGAAGGTGACGGATCATGGCATATGAAGATGATTTTGTATGATCCGGATGGAGAAAAGTTTGAAAGGTCATACCGTACTAAGAAAACCGATAGGAAGTTGAAACCTAAGTTTGATCCCAAAGATGTCCTCAATGAGGAACTCACCCATATCACGTAGTAACCCATGACCTTGAGTCTAGCTACAAGACTCGTAAATAAAGAAAAGCGCTTCTTGGGAGGCAACCCATGTTTTGTGTGATTTTTATTTTGTTTGATTATTATTTACTTCTGTATGCATGCTTTATTTTTATTGTTGGTAGATCATGTTTCAAACTAAAATGGTGAAAAATACTTTATTTTATTGTTTGGCCTAGTCTTAACTTCATCCAAAGGTATTTCGCAAAAGATAAGTGTAAGGGGAAACCCCAAATATGTTTTTAAGAAACAAAACCGATCATGATTCTCCACAATATTAAGTGAACATGTACATTCGTATTTGTTAGAGTCAAATGCTTGTATCGAGTCATAATGGTGTTTTGCAGGATTTTCCAGGAAGTAGGACGAAGTTTTTCCAGAAATTTTCCGGAAACTTAATATAAGAATTTCTACAGGTCACTTCTAACGGCATCAGGAAGAAACTCCTGACGGCGTCACGTGTAAAATTCTGGAAATTTTACCAGTTTTGTTTTTCTAACGGAATCTTAAAGTTTATGTTAAATCTTTAGTTTATAATCTCCAGGAGATCTGCAAACATCATTCCACAAGCATTATATCTTACTTTGTTTTCTAGGATTTGTTACATATATAGATTGTCGCCGATTTTACGCGAGGTTGCCTTGTCTGTTTTCTCAGGTTTAACAGGTTATATATGACAAGAAGATGATTTATATTCTGTAAGGGAAGCTTTGATTGTTCATTTTCTTGGAGGAAGATCTAACCTGGCTGCCTTATTATCCATACCGAGCGAATCAGGGGAGTATTTGATTTCATTCTTTTTACTTATTTCACTTTTACATTCTTTACTTGAACATTGGGGACAATGTTCATCCTAAGTGTAAGGGGAGGGTAAAATGATGATACCTTACAGATACACTTTCACTTGAGTTTGTTTATTTGATAGTAGATGTGTAATAAAACTATGAGTGTAATTTTAGCGCCAAATTTAAAAATTTTTACAATATTTAGGAGTGAAACTTTAGCCATAGCAAGCGTCTCATGGATAGGAGATTGTATGACTAGCACAAAACCGTACCATTCAGAAAAATTTCCCACCCAAATATGTGAGGTTCGCCTTTAGATTTGATAGGAAAAGCATTTACTATTAATGCTTATGAGTGTACCGGTAGCATTTAGATTCTAGAACTTGTGTTAGCAATGCATCCCGAGACCGCTAGTGAGACTACATTCGTGTAGTAGGATTTACTACATGATAAGAGGCATTAGGATCACCCTTGTGTTAAACCCGTATCATAATTACTTGACCATTTAAGTCATATTACTTGGCTAGTAAAGTCAATTAATTTTTCCCACACCCTTAGCGTTGTACTCATTTTTAGTACACGAAACCCCTAGTACACCCCTCCAAGCCTATCTTTTCGTTTCTAACTTTAAGCATCTTACTTAAAGGAATAATTTGTTACACCCCACTTAAATGTACACCCAAATCGCCTTAGCCTTCCGTGTATGCACTCATCTTTAGTGCATTATTGTTATTTGTTTAAACCCTTAGTTAATTATCTAATTGATTACATGGTTGCTAAGTCGAGTCATATCCTTGTACATATTGTTTTGGGACGATTGGGACTCATGGGTAAAGTACTTATTTTATGGAGTAATGGGGAAGAACATCATATTATTACCCCCATATGTGCGTTAATCTTAAAAGTACTCCAAGTGTTTTGATTATCTTAATTCGAGTCATTAGATTAGTTTATTGTAAAGTATGTCAAAATTCAAGTGTAAGGGGAATGTTCATTCCCTATGATGTATTATTTTGGATGGTAGGCTAAGAGTGTATGCAAAAAAAAAAAAAAAAAAAAAAAAAAAAAAAAAATCGAAAAATCAAGAAAAAAAAATAGAAAAAGAAAAGAGAAAAAACATACGGACTACCATCCCGTTTCATTCTATGTTTTGATTTATGTTTTTTTTTTCATTAATTAGCTTAAGTCGAGTCTAGTCTTGGCTTAGCAACGCCATATTGTACATGTAATTAACCAAGATTATTAACTCGCCACGAGTAAAGACTGCCTATATCCAACAAAACCGTGTATTCCATATCCCTACACCTAACGTTACAACCATTTAAAAAGACCTCTTTGATAGTTTATCCTAGGTGCTTACGCCATGTGGTGGAGGTTTGATCCTTTCCCAAGCCTATGGTAATCTATTTTGCTATGACAGGTAGTGAGAGATGTTTTCCATTTTCATATTGTGATATTACTTTATTACACCCGAGAGATGTGAGTATCTAAACACTATTTGTGAGGTGCTAGCGTATGACCTCCGTGCTTGTGTTTGGTCTTTAGTAGAACGATTATTTGTTGTAATTACTTTTATATTAGTGTTAAATGACCCCTAACTTGTATTTTGATTAGAATAAAAGCGCATTTGCTTGAGGACAAGCAAATCTCAAGTGTAAGGGTATATGATGAGGCGAAAAATGAACCGTTTTTAGGGGCTCATTTAAGCCTGGAATTGAATTTATTTGATCAAATATTACCCTAAATCGTTCCTTTTGTGATTTTAGGTACTTTGGGAGTGAAATCTGGAAAAGGAAGCATTTTGGACGTTTTTGGAGCATAAAAGTGAAGAAAACGGCAAAGACTTAAGTTTCCATGCTGAGAACAGTACCTGACGGCGTCAAGAAGGGAATTGTGATGGCGTCAGGAGTAAAATCCATGACGACCCAGTGAATTCCAGAAGGCATCAAGAGAAGGGCGTCAAGAGTTATTTTGGTGACGGCCTGAAGATGGATTACACGTGACGGCGTCAAACTCAGATCTAGGCAGTCCGAGGACTTTATTGGCGGCGAGATGACGGCGTCAGACATTTACTCTTGACGCCGTCACCTCACAAAATCTATATATACTTTTCTATTTTTCATTCTTTAAGAGAGGAACTTGTGTGGAGAATACTAGGGTCGAACCTAATAAACCCTAGGTCGTTTGTAACAGTATTTTCAAGGGTTTTCACCCCTTGATACCTTTCATGTTCAATTAAGATAAGTCCTCTTTCAATTCATTCAATATGTGTATGTGTTGTTTGAATATATCTTATGCTTGTCTTGATTATAACATGCTAGGCTAGATCTTTCATGTGTTTGCTTAGATGTAATGAAACTTAGATGTTAATTATAGGTTGATTGCTTGTTTATAGTTGTAATGGATGAATGATTTTAATGTTAGGCTTAAGAAAACTGGCAGATCTCCAATGTGTAACTTGCTTGAACGTCTTAAGAAACATGAACCGATGTGTACTAGGTTTTTAATGGTTGTATTTAATGCATAAGCAAATTCTAGTGATCCCATGTTAGGAGCTTTTTAGCCGGCTCGACATATGAGTGAAGTAGGCGCTTATAGGATTGGGGAAGTGATGCGTAGGGATTGCACTAGGCTTTACCTCTCGAGAGATCTCGAGAAGCTTACAACCCCCAGCAGGCAGTGTACCTGATCGATGTAGTATAGTATAATGATAAGTACCGAGGGATTGATCGTTCAGCTAGGAATAGTGTCGCTAGGATTAGAAAACCTAAATACTAGTTCTAAAGATGAGAGATGATTATTTTTGTATTTTTTATATTTTTTAGAAAGCAAGTAAAAATCTCGGGTTTTAAGAATTTGGGCGGAATTAGTTGCTAGTCAACTAACCCAATACTATGATGCAATCAAAATAAAATACTAGAAATGAAAATAAACTAAATTAAACTAAGGTTGTGAGCAATAAGTGGAGAAATGTGTTTACTTAGATTTCACTACTCCCTAGATATCTTTTACACGTTAATTACTTGTTATAGTTGCGTGGATGATGGATTGTATTCCTTAATACCATTCATGGGGTGGCGTACTTAACTCCCCAATCCTATGAGTGCCTATTTCACTCCTATGTCGAGCCGGCTAAGAAGCTCCTAACATGGGATCATTAGAATTTACTCATGCATTAAATATAACCAATAAAACCTAGTACACATCGGTTCATGTTTCCTAAGACGTTCAAGCATGTTACCATTTGGAGATCTGCCAGTTTTCTTAAGCCTAACATTGAAATCATTCATCCAATACAACCATAAACAAGTAATCAACACATAATCAACATCTAGGTTTCATTAGATCCAAGCAAACACAAGATAGATCTAGCCTAGCATGGTGGAATCAAGACAAGCACAAGATATAGACAACCAACACATAGACATATTGATTGAATTAAAAGAACACTTATCTCAATAGCTGATGCGTGGGAATTGCACCAGGCTTTACCTCTCAAGGGATCTTGAGAAGCTTACAACCCCCACCAGGCAGTGTACCTGATCGTTGTAGTATAGTATAGTGACAAGTACCGGGGGATTGATCGTTCAGCTAGGAATAGTGTCGTTAGGATTGAAATTAATCTAACTAGGTCTAAAGGTGAAGGATGATTCTTTTTGTATTTTTATATTTTATGAAAAGCAAGTAAAAATCTCGGGTATTGGAAGAGTGGGCGGAATTAGTTGCTAATCAACTAACCCAAAAGCTACTAATTAAACTAATTAACAAGAAAACTAAACTAAGGTTCTACAAGGTAAGTGAAGCATGTCTACCCATGATATGTTACTCCTTGCTAGCTATCCAATCCTACCTATTGAATTGTAACCTTTTTTTAATTGACGGGTTGTATTCCTTAATACCATTCATGGGGTGGCATACATAACTCCCCAATTCTATGAGCTCTTATCTCCTCCTACACCATGCCCAGCACAACTATAGGGATTGTAAACAGTGGCTCATGCATTAAATACAACCAATAAAGACCTAGTACGCCTCGGTTCATGTTTCTTAAGACGTTCAAGCATGTTACCATTTGGAGATCTGCCAGTTTTCTTAAGCCTAACATATAAATCATTCAATCAAAACAAGAATCAATAGGAAACAAGGATTATAAACTAAACCAACTAGATCTATTGAAGTTGTCACGCCTTAATTGATGGAGATAGACACAACATCAATAAGAAATCAATGAGATCTAATCAATTATATACAAGTTTCACATAATCATAAGTAGACACAAGGTGAATTAGCAAATCATAATCAAAGAAGGACAATCAACAAGAATAATGGAAAACATAATTGAGATAAAATCATCAAACCAATATATGATGTTTATGGAGTGATTGAAACCCTCTAAGTTGCTGGAAAAACACCCACCTAAACCCAGGAATCGACTTTAGGGTTTATGGCTTACAAAAAGTGATGTTATGAAGTTATATTTATAGGCATGTTTTCTGTCGGCCCTTCTTGACGGCGTCAGCCCGTTACTCTTGACGCCATCAAGACCATTTTTCACCAAATTGTAGATCTCTTCGTCCTCTTCGCGTGGGCTTTTGAATCACCTAAATCCGAGTTCGTATGCAAAAGTTATGACCAAAACAATATCAGCTACTCCGCGCGCAAGTTTTGACAAGTTTACACGTGACGGCCTTGGTGACGCCTTCAGGTACACGTGACGGCCTAGCTTGACGCCGTCATCAACTACGGATTTTAATTCTTGGGGTTTTGACGCCGTCAGGGAGTTACTCTTGACGCCGTCACCTACTGTTCCCAGCATGGAAAATTGAGACTTTGCCGTTTTCTTCACTTTTATGCTCCAAAAACGTCCTAAATGGCTTCTTTTCTGAAATTCACTCTCCAAGTACCTAAAATCACAAAAGGAACGATTTAGGGCAATATTTGATCAAATAAATTCAATTCCGGGCTTAAATGACCCCCTAAAAACGGATTATTTTTCGCCTCATCAATAGCACATGCAAGCATTCAAGGGCTGAAAACCCTTGAAAAACCTGTAAAATTTGTATATGGTTCGGCCTTAGGGTTTCTCCAAACTTCTCTCGTTTTTTATTAATGAAAATTAGAAAACTATATATAGAAAATTGAGGCTGACGGCGTCAAGAACAACATTGTGACGCCGTCATCTCGCCGCCAAAAGAATCCTCGGACTGCCTTGATCTACATCTGACGCCGTCACGTTATATACTTTTCCAGGCCGTCACACATTTAACTCTTGACGCTCTTCCTTTTGACGCCTTCATTTCTGTACTGGGCCGTCATGAAATTTACTCTTGACGCCGTCAGGATAATGCTCTTGACGCCGTCACACACTGTTCCCAGCTTGGAAAATTAAGTCTTTGGTGTTTTCTTCACTTTTATGCTCCAAAAATGTCCGAATTGCTTCTTTTTCAAAATTTCACTCCCAAAGTACCTAAAATCACAAAAGGAACGATTTAGGGCAATATTTGATCAAATAAATTCAATTCCGGGCTTAAATTACCCCCTAAAAGTGGTTCATTTTTCGCCTCATCATATACCCTTACACTTGAGATTTGCTTGTCCTCAAGCAAATGCGCTTTTATTCTAATCAAAATACAAGTTAGGGGTCATTTAACACTAATATAAAAGTAATTACAAGAAATAATCGTTCCACTAAAGACCAAAGACAAGCACGGAGGTCATATACTAGCACCTCACAAATAGTGTTTAGATACTCACATCTCTCGGGTGTAATAAAGTATATATCACATTATGGAAATGGAAAATATCTCTCCCTACCTGTCATAGCAAAATAGATTACCATAGGCTTGGGAAAGGATCAAACCTCCACCACATGGCGTAAGCACCTAGGATAAACTATCAAAGAGGTCTTTTAAAGGGTTGTAACGTTAGGTGTAGGGATATGAAATACACGGTTTTGTTGGATATAAGCAGTCTTTACTGGTGGCGAGTTAACAATCTTGGTTAATTACATGTACAATATGGCGTTGCTAAGCCAAGACTAAACTCGACTTAATCTAATAAATGAAAAATAACAAAAACATAAAATAAACATAGAATGAAACAGGATGGTAGTCCATATGTTATTTTTCTCTTTTCTTTTTCTATTTTTTTTTCTTTTTCTTGTTTTTTTTTTCGATTTTTTTTTATACACTCTTACCCTACCATCCAAAATAATACATCATAAGGAATGTAAATTCCCCTTACACTTGAATTTTTACATACTTTACAATGAACTAATCTAATGACTCGAATTAAGAAAATCAAAACACTTGGAGTACTTTTAAGATTAACGTACATATGGGGGTAATAATAAGATGTTCTTCCCCATTACTCCATAAAATAAGTACTTTACCCATGAGTCCCAATCGTCCCAAAACAATATGTACAAGGATATGACTCGACTTAGCAACCATGTAATCAATTAGATAGTTAATTTAGGGTTTAACAAATAACGATAATGCACTAAAAATGAGCGCATACACGGAAGGCTAAGGCGATTTGGTTGTACATTTAAGTGGGGTGTAACAAATTCTTCCTTTAAGTAAAATGCTTAAAGTTAGAAATGAAAAGATAGGCTCGGAGGGGTGTACTAGGGGTTTCATGTACTAAAAATGAGTACAACGCTAAGGGTGTGGGAAAAATTAGTTGACTTAACTAGTCAAGTAATATGACTTAAATGGTCAAGTAATTATGATACGGGTTTAACACAAGGGTGATCCTAATGCCTCTTATCATTTAGTAAATCCTACTACACGAATGTAGTCTCACTGGCGGTCTCGGGATGCATCACTAACGCAAGTTCTAGAATGTAAATGCTACCGATACACTCATAAGCACTAATAGTAAATGCTTTTCCTATCAAATCTAAAGGCGAACCTCACATATTTGGGTGGAAATTTTTTCTGAATGATACGGTTATGTGCTGGTCATACAATCTCCTATCTACGAGACGCTTGCTATGGCTAAAGTTTCACTCCTAAATGTTGTAAAAAATTTTAAATTTGGCGCTAAAATTGCACTAACAAGTATTTCTCATAGTTTTATTACACATCTACCGTCAAACAAACAAACTCAAGCGAAAGTGTATTTGTAAGGTATCATCATTTTACCCTCCCCTTACACTTAGGATGAACATTGTCCCCAATGTTCAAGTAAAGAATGTAAAAGTGAATTAAGTAAAAAGAATGAAATCAAATACTCCCCTGATTCGCTCGGTATGGATAATAAGGTGGCCAGGTTAGATCTTCCTCCAAGAAAATGAACAATCAAAGCTTCCCTTCCAGAATATAAATCATCTTCTTGTCAAACATAACCTGTTAAAACTGAGAAAACAAACACAAAAACCCAAAGCATCAATCCGAACAAAGAAAACTCACAACTAGATGTAATTCCAGACTTAGGAATAGAAACAAAACAATTAAAGATATAATGCTTGTGGAATGAATGTTTGCAGATTTCCTGGAGTTTATAAAACTAAAGAATTAACAAAAACTTTAAGACTCCGGTATAAACAAAACTAGCAAAATTTTCAGAATTTTACACATGACACCGTCAAGAGTAAACTCATGACGCCGTCAGAAGTGACCTGCAGAAATCTTTATGTTAAGTTTCCGGAAAATTTCTGGGAAAACTTATGTCCCACTTCCTGGAAAATCCTGCAAAACATCATTATGACTCGATACAAGCATTTGACTCTAACAAGTACTAATACGCATGTCATTTAATATTGTTGTGGTTCATGCTCAATTTCGTTCTTATAAACAAATTTGGATCTCCCTTACACTTATCTTTTGCAAAATACCTTTATATGCAATTAAGACGAAGTTAAAAACAAAATAAAGCATTTTCACAATTTACTTTGAAACATGAGCCACAAACAATAAAAATAAAACATGCATACGGAAACAAATAAAATCAAACAAACAAACAAATAAAAACACACAAAACATGGGTTGCCTCCCAAGAAGCGCTTGTTTTTGTTCGAGTCACGAGCCTGACTCTACCCTTATTTAACGGAAATAGGGGAGGTTCTCCCTACACTTAGGATTAAGTGTGGGTAAAAGTAGCGATACACACCCTTAGGGTGTGAATATGCCACGTGAGGTGAAGGGGGTGAGTGAATGGCTTCCTTCATCCTAAAACTACCCGGATAATATTGGTCGATGGGTGGGTCGGTTCCTCTTTTCTCTCCTAGAAATATATCTAAGGATGGAAAGGTGTGTAAAGATTGAGGTTCCGGTTCATCAACACTAGGAAATTCCCTAGAACTAAGAGTAAGGTTATCACTACAAGTATTCAAACCTATATCCTCAAGTGGTGCCTGGTCCAAGGGTTCTACCTCCATCGGAATTCCTAAAGTTTCTTCTACTTCCTCCGGGTAAGTCACGGGCGGTGTGTGTGCCTCAAATGATGGTTGAGTATTTTGTGGGCTTATGTTACTTACCTCATCATTCCATGTGTCACGATCACCTATATCCTTAGGTAGTGATAATAACAAACCTAGTGCTTCATCCAACTTATGGTTTATTGATACGGCTCTATCCATAATTTCTTGGCAAACTAGGTCGCTTTTTCTATTAGCCTCACTAAAACGAGATCCTAAAAATGGAGGTTGTTCATAAGAATCTATCCTAGGTGAAGGCTCATATGATTCATAAGTGTCTCTAAATGAGGTATTTTGCACTTCTTGGTGTTCTAGCCACTCAACCATATATTGCAATCTTAGAAGTCTAAGTGAAGTGTCCATTTGAAGCAAATTACATACAAAATCACAAAGAAAAGATAGACTATGAGAAAGCTACAAAGTAAAAAGAAAAAATCTCACTTGATAGGAATCTAATGAGTAGACCTAATAAAAATCAAATTCAACCTAAGCAATAACTATTCCCCGGCAACGGCGCCAAAAACTTGACGCGTAGGGATTGCACCAGGCTTTACCTCTCGAGGGATCTCGAGAAGCTTACAACCCCCACCAGGCAGTGTACCTGATCGATGTAGTATAGTATAATGACAAGTACCGGGGGATTGATCGTTCAGCTATGAATAGTGTCGCTAGGATTAGAAAACCTAAATACTAGTTCTAAAGATGAGAGATGAATATTTTTGTATTTTTTATATTTTTTAGAAAGCAAGTAAAAATCTCGGGTTTTAAGGATTTGGGCGGAATTAGTTGCTAGTCAACTAACCCAATACTAAGATGCAATCAAAATAAAATACTAGAAATGAAAATAAACTAAATTAAACTAAGGTTGTGAGCAATAAGTGGAGAAATGTGTTTACTTAGATTTCACTACTCCCTAGATATCTTTTACATGTTAATTACTTGTTATAGTTGCGTGGATGACAGATTGTATTCCTTAATACCATTCATGGGGTGGCGTACTTAACTCCCCAATCCTATGAGTGCCTACTTCACTCCTATGTCGAGCCGGCTAAGAAGCTCCTAACATGGGATCATTAGAATTTACTCATGCATTAAATACAACCAATAAAACCTAGTACACATCGGTTCATGTTTCTTAAGACGTTCAAGCATGTTACCATTTGGAGATCTGCCAGTTTTCTTA
Organism: Artemisia argyi; assembly: GCA_030686995.1. Lineage (NCBI taxonomy): Eukaryota > Viridiplantae > Streptophyta > Magnoliopsida > Asterales > Asteraceae > Artemisia > Artemisia argyi. The sequence goes on along the minus strand of CM060708.1, from coordinate 3,960,404 downwards.
AGCCTAACATTGAAATCATTCATCCAATATAACCATAAACAAGTAATCAACACATAATCAACATCTAGGTTTCATTATATCCAAGCAAACACAAGATAGATCTAGCCTAGCATGGTGGAATCAAGACAAGCACAAGATATAGACAACCAACACATAGACAAATTGATTGAATTAAAAGAACACTTATCTCAATAGCACATGCAAGCATTCAAGGGCTGAAAACCCTTGAAAAACCTGTAAAATTCGCATATGGTTCGGCCTTAGGGTTTCTCCAAACTTCTCTCCTTTTTAATGAATGAAAATTAGAAAACTATATATCGAAAATTGAGGCTGACGGCGTCAAGAACAACATTGTGACGCCGTCATCTCGCCGCCAAAAGAATCCTCGGACTGCAATTTGATTA